>VKOC01000010.1:1843165-1870129 GCA_009364415.1 Spea multiplicata
TATATATATATATTCATACATGTCTATGTAATCAATACCTTCTTTTTATTGGACGAACAGCTTTTGATTAGCCCAATATTACGACATTCTGCAATAATTATATTTTGTGATCCAAAGCAATCGAGATAAAATGTCACAACACACGGCATTTATTGTTAATTATTTTATTTTATATATATATAACATCGAAAAATAGCCGGACAAATACCCCCCTGCATCCCAGCGTGGCAGGCAGAGGAGGGGGCACAGCTGTCTAATGGTGGGGCGGCTTTGTCAAAATCCCAAGGTCGAATTTTCGGAACAGCTGCGGCCATCAGGATAGAGATATAAAAATAATAGCATTACAGAAGCAGTTGTGAAGCCAGAGCCGATGTTGGCTGGGAAAAGCATTCAGTCCGTGGGGGAGATCCCTTTTAGATTGTAAGCTCTAGTGAGCAAGACCCTTTGCTTGGTAAGGCTGCTTTACCTTGAGAATCTAGAAAGCAGACTTTGTAAGAGTGGGAGAATGAGGGGGGGGGGGACTTCAAGATCAGATAATGCTGCTTCTGCAACAAGCTGCCACAATCTCTGCTTTCGTGGAGTTTTGTGAACTTTTCTCTCCAAACACTGCACCGGAGATGTAAGTCTGCCCCCCCCCCCCCCAGTCTCTATGTACTGCAGAGTCAGGTAGACGGCAAAGTATCTCCAGACTAACGAGGAGATGTCCACAGATGTCAAATGACAAATGCAGAGAAAACCGGAGATGGTCTGCTGTGGGTAGGAGACCAACTCAATGTCATCCGACCCACCACCAAACTATTTGTCGGTTAGTCTGACCTCTGCTTGGGGGACATAACTTAGAAACCGCCGTCCACCCTCTCCACCCCCTCCATCCCCGCCATCTCCTCCACCTCCTTGCAGTTTCCGTCTGTCATTCTCCACCTTCTCTGTTCCCTTTTTTCCCCCTCTGTCTTTCCCCTTCTCCTCGGAACATGATTTCCCTCCTGAACAGCAACCCGTTGTCTAAAGATGTAAAACATTGTTGAGTTTATTCTCAAAATGTCACCATGAAAGGGAGGCTGCGGACGCTTTAATGCGTTTTCTTGTTGCCCCTAAGAGATTCTGCATCATCTCCCCCCCCCTATGCATTTGCCCCATTTCATTCCATACCTTCCCACGCTGGGGGCAGAGTCTAGCACCCTCATTGTCCTTTCCTGCCACCGATGGGCTGCTTCAAGCCAAAACACCCACCAAACAATTTATTTTATAAATTATCACCTATTAATGACAACTTTTTCAATTAGGTTACATCTTATGGAAAAATACCCCTTTCTGCCTTTCGTGCTGAGACCCTCGTTCGGGTTCTTCATTGGTTTGTCCTCTACTCAGTTACTCCAAGTTCTCTCAGTCAATATGAGACCCACCAGAAGATAGGCGAGACTCCATCATGTCTCTCCTCTGAGAGTGACCCGGGAGAGGAAAGAGGGCGACAGGAGAGAAAAGAGAGGGACAGGGGAGGAAAGAGGGGCACAGGGGAGCAAGATGGGGCACAGGGGAGGAAAGAGTGGCTCAGGAGAAAAAAGAGGGGCACGGGGAGGAAAGAGGGGCACAGGGGTTTAGATCCCAAATAAGGACTGTCAGGGGCACTTAAAGCTCCCTGGGTGATAAGAGTTTGTAAGTATTGTATAGGTTAAGACAGAACAGCGTGTTCTCCAGAGGACGTTCGCTTTGTACACAATCCGACCCCAGTGGAATTCACGCCTCCGCCGTCAGGAGGATCCTATAGGATGTCTTATGCCCCCCACCCTACCCAGCTACCTTCAACAAGCTGTCACGAGATTAGAAACCTTACCCCGGCCAGGGGAGGTGTGTAATGCCTCGCAGGTTTCGTATTCTTTATATTCTGACTTTTCAGATTAAATGAAGGGCATGAGGTTTAGAAAGCATGGCTGGGAGGTCTCGGCACTAACCACGTTATGACTCTCAGGTCTTCCGGAAATGGTGGTAGAAACCCTCGCCGGGTCACAGAAACTCGGGAAGAAGCAAAGAATTCACATTTTTTTTTATTTAGTGTTCAGCCGGAGTATAGACTCCAATATCTCTCGGAGCTTCTCTGCTTTATTTTGTTGATGGGAAATCGGCTGAATGTCTAAACGTAAGCCCTTAAGGACAATGGGCGGTCCCTAAACCCATTGAAAACAATGCATTTTGAGCCCGTACATGTACAGGCGTTGTCATTAAGGGGTTAACCACAAATTAGACCTTCTGTGATTCGGCCCCAGCCTGCAGGAGAGAGACCCTCCAACATTTTTACTGACCTACTCAGGACACCTGTGTTGGGGGCTGGGATGGGGCGTGGTTAGACCCAGATAGGGGCTCAGTCAGGGGCTGGATCCCCCACCCACCTTACCGGAAGAGCTGCCACTCGGTGCTTAGCTTGGCCACACGTGAGCTGCGATCGAGGTCTGTATGACAGCAGCACAGACCTCCGTCGATGTTATGGCTCTTTGAGATGGTTGGGGAGATGAGAGGATCTTCCTGATCGGCCCACGTTCCTTCTGGCCCCATTACCGGGACAGTGGGGCAGTTACCCAGAACAGTACCTGAAAATCGGGACAGTTAGGCAGTATGAAGTGCTTTTAAGAACAACAGTTCCTTGTAGCAGGAAAAGTATGTTTGCACAGGGGTCAGGGGCTCCACTCTGGCCCTCTTTTACAATGTCTCCTCCACTTAGCACAGGTGGGCTTTTATTTGGCACAGGTGTAAAAGGCAGGCAGTCACTCCGGCTCACCTGAGGAGGTGTTGGCTCGCAGGCATTTGAACCGACCACGGCCATGACATCTTCCACTAAAGGTCCACGGGGCTGGGATTAGAGCTGTCATTAGCAAAGAGTTACAACAGGATGAATGGCTCATGAGCTTTAACATAAGAATGGGCAGCCGATCACATTTGTCATTAGCCGGCAGCTATTAATCCTCAGTTAGCGTTAGGTAATTCCTAGCATAACTGAATACAGTTATATCTACCCGGGCTGGGGGCAAATAATTTGTCCTTATTTATAAGCAGGTTAGAGTCCCTACACATAGGCCCATGTCTGCCTAATGAGGTTATATCTTTAGCGACACCTGCTGAACAAATTATGGTAAGACAAGTGATCACATCTTTAGCCTTCCATTATTCTGCATTATCATAGATATCTCCATCTATTTACATGGCTCTCACGGTGACTGATCATGGTATTTGGCGACAAATGTAACGGACGTCTGGCGATGGACACCCAATGTCCAGATCTTGCTGGCCCGTTATCAGTGTCGCTGCTGAGTGCATGATCGTGAGTACCAGTCATGTACAAGCGATGGCATTGCCAGGTTTGGCTCTTCCTGAATCAAGTACAGTGTAGGGTAAGTGAAAAGAAGAAGAGGGGGGGAAAAAAGAAAGGAAGGAAAGACAGAGAAGAAAACACTATGAAAAAGAGAAAAATAGAAGAGAAAGAAAAGAAAGAAAGAAACAAAGAGGAAACAAAAATAGAAGATAAAAAAAAGAAAGGAGGGAAGGAAAGAAATGAAGAAGGAAAGGAAGGGAGGACTGAAGTACGATGAGCTTGTGTTTATTGGTAAATTTCAAAAACAAGACATATTAAGTCTACTTGGTGGCTTCTTGAGAAAGTGGCCCCTCCAGACATTCTGGATAAAATCCAAAGTAAGTTCGATACAGAAAGCAGCTTAGTGTCTGTAACTCAGGAAGCCGACGAGGCGCCCCAGCACCCTGATTCCAGCATTTCACATACCGGTACATTATCATATGGAGTGAATAAACTCCACCCGGTCGTCCTATCAAAGGTCCCAGCGGCCAAAGAGGGGCATTTTTTGGCCATTTGCAACGTAGAGATGTATGATAGGCATGTAGTAAGGGGTTTGGCTGGAGCTTTAATGAGACCTTTTTCTAACTTGTTGATAACTATTTATATAAGATATTTTAGGCTGAATGTATGCGTTTAGGTAGGGGTTATTGCGTGACACACGTGTGTACGGGGGTCCTATGGGTAACTGGCAGTAAATCCCTTGTTCAATTCCTCACATTTTATTAAATAGGCTTGTGTTTAACTATTTTTTTGTTTGTTTATCACCTCTGGTGGGAGAATGCGCCATGCACCCACTTCTTTCAGTGCCTCTTACTCCCAGGGTCTTTTCGCTCCTTCCTCGGGGCATAACCTCTTGTTCTAACTTGGGTGTCATTGTACAAAAATGCTTCTCCTACCTTGCTGACAAACACCACTTGTTCTGGGTGAATGGAGGGAGGGTTCAGACAGGGAGGGTCCGGCTCACTTAGTCATGGTCCTCCGGGGACACGTTAAGCCTGAGAATGCCCGCACGCTCACTGGTAGACAGGTTAACTTCGTGCGCCGCCGGAGCTTCTAATGGGGATGACCATGAAAGTCTGGGCTCTGGAGCTGTCCATCGTTGTGTCGGCCATTACTCTAACCTCGTCTGGGTGGGCTATGGTGAGTACCATCTGTTTGTTGATAGTAAGAGGCTGTGTCCCAGGGTTAGTATAACTAGAAGACCACGATGCAAGGGGTTCGAGTACCTGTACAGGAGCTTGGGAGGGCCAAAAGAGGTGTGGGTTATGTTATGGATTGCAATATCCCAAGAGGACAAGACTTGGGGCAAGGGCATGATTGTAAAGTTATTTGCAGGACTTTAGAGACTGGAGGGGTAGGAACAGAGGGGCCGTTCTTATGAGGAATCGGAGCAAAGTTGGGGTAGTGGTTGAGTAATATTTATAGGGCAATACATGGATATCTGAGTTTGAAATTGAAGCATCTTCCAGTATAGAGTTCTGTCCTCATGTCTGTTTCTTCTTGCTGTCTCCGTAGCCCATGTCTGAGTCCTAAGTATCCTCAAAAGCTTACACTTTAATAAATTGGAGGTAGACCTTACAAGTAAAGCCACTCGGATCTTAAGCCCTTGATAGGTCTGTTAGTAGAAAGGGTTAATTCTCTCACACAAATGCAGATGTGTTGCCCTTCACCCTTGTGTTTCTGCCCCAATGTCCTTTTTTTTTCCCAGACCCGCTGTCTCCCTAGAGCTGTTTGCACGGTTTAACCCCTTTTCCGCTGGCAGGCTTGGAATGTTGTAACTTCTGTAGATTACTGATTCATTGTTCCGAGATGACCCCGGGCACGGAAGGGGTAACACAGACATGGCGGTGTGAAAAATGGCATCTACCTGTCGGACACAGACTGTCTGTCACAAGGAGACAATCTCAGTCCTGCCAAATGGGCAAATACCTAAGGCGTGAGCATTTTGGCTCGTTACTCACATATACACAAGAGGTCATTGTCAAGTTGTTAAGATTGTGAAGGAGTTAGAGCGTTGATTAGTATCTCCATTCCCGCAAAACTTTCTGAGCAGAAGGTGCTAAATGTCTTTACTCACTCAGCTCCTGGTATTCCGTTACCTTGGAAAGTTGTATCAGGTTCTTCCTCTACAAAGAAGTACTCTGAGGTTAGGCGAATGTCAAATAAAACATATTATGTAGTTATTTATTGGATGCAAACCCCCCCCCAAAACCTCTATTTTAAGTTGTCATTGTTGTGGTTTTGTCTGGATCGACATTACCCGTGTTAAATTCCTGGTTTGAGTTCCCTTATGCTGGGAAAATCTCTATCTGGTTTTTGGTACCCATCAGTAAAATTAAAACAGGTGGATTCTTCATTTTTACTGCTCTTACAGTAAATGAGGAAAAAAACCCATTTATTTTCACGTGATTAATCCTAGAAAATTCTAGAAAAGAAAAATTCTAGTAAATATTTTAAATATTTTTTCTTAATTGATAATTAATCTGAAAAAAATAACAATGTTAATATTTATGATATTATGGACAAGACCCGGACAATAATGGACTGGACCAATTTTTCCTTAGGTCTCCTTGTTCTAAGTCCTATCACCCATTGAGAAAGTATTGCCATTTGGTTATGGATCTAACTTATTTAGCCCTTTGTTGGATTGTCATAGGTGGACTCTGATGATGTCATCACCAAAGACGAACAGATATTTCTGCTGATGCAGGCAAAGCATCGATGCCAGAGAGAAATCAAGACACAAGCTGCTGTCGAGAAGTATGACACGATGAATGGTCAGTGAAAGAACACTTTAATGGGAGGGGGCAACACATTGGACTAGAGCTCCCGGGAGGCTTTCGGCTCAAGAGAGGTGTCCCCCATAAGAGGAGGGGCGAAACATTTTCAGACTATTTTAAGGGTAATTTCTGGTGGTCCTAGAAGCGGGGATATCCATGGCTTTGTTAACATTGAACACTTGCTTTTCATCAGAAAGGAGGGGTGGGAAATCAGGTTATTTTGTCATATTTTTTCATACCACTTCAAATCTCTGTTGAAATTTTCTTTCCACCATGTTTCCTTACAGGGTTGGGATGTTCGCCGGAATGGGACGGTCTTACATGTTGGCCTCGTGGATCCCCCAACCAACTGGTCTCTGTCCCCTGCCCAAAACACATCTATGATTTCAACCACCAAGGTAACTCCCATCATAGTCATAAACTTACAAACCCTGGAAGGAAGACCAAGGGCCTGGTCATCAGCTGAGATGATATGACTTGAAGAATATGGCCCACCAACAAAAGCTATATTTTCTACACAACTCAACACATGGCCTCATAGATCTAACATAAGATGAAGCCAAGTCCTTGGTACGGCTTCTAAATCCAAACTGGATCTTTCCTATGGTAAAGCCTAGAATGTCGTGAATGGGACTCGCCAGATATTACCTATATATTAAACCACTCTTTGGTTGGACGTACAACCCTTGCTATTGTATATAGAAAGTTCTTTCCATTGCTGGCCATATGGTTCAATAGACTCCATGATTCTAGAACTAATCAAAATGGTTCGGTAGAAATCACCCTCATCACAAGCTTGTTTCACAAATTGCTGTAATCTACCCAGACTTCTCCATCTCAGGCTTTGCTCATCGGAGGTGTGGAGCATCTGGTCTTTGGGTTCAAGTGTCAGGAATTAATCGAACTTGGGCCAACTACAGCGAGTGTGTGATCTTCGTCATTCCGGGAAAGCGGACTCAAGACAAGGTATCTCACAGATAAAACACTGCTACTTATTTTCTTTTTTTGCAACACAAGAGCTTTAACCAACAAGACCTTTTGTTGAGGGAAACTCTCGAGGTCTGGGACATCATATCACAAGGCAGGGGAGGGTACATCAATGACCCCTATTTAGCTATTCTGAGTGGAAATTAACCAGAGCGTATCCGTCTTCCAACAGAAAGTGTTCGATCGACTCCGTGTTATATACACGGTGGGATACTCAGCCTCTCTTGCGGCACTCCTGCTGGCGATCTGCGTTCTTTGCTACTTTAAGTAAGTCACTCACTCTTAAAAGAGAGCGATAGAAGAAAGAGTCAACGTTCTCCATTTCTCTTTAAAAACCCTCTTTACAACGCCGGTATTTGTAATAGACAGTGACAACTTCTCAGAAAGGAAATCTTGACCCTTCAGAATCCGGGGTTCCTTTCCAACAGACGCTGTTTGAGAAGAAGGAGTCTTTCCCCAATCCCCAAGTCTGTGCACTAGAAAGGTCACCTCTAACAACTTTCATGTCCTTGCTTGGCTTATTTGCTAGAAACACGTTTAGAATTCTTTGTCCGAGAAGCTAAAACAAATGGAATCCCAACAAAAGAACCTTAGATTCCTAAGAAATCATTCTGACCTGTTTTGAGAAGGTGTCACTGTCCAAAAATAACATTGTGTTGGACGAAGGACTTCCAAGGACATCTTGTATTGAACTTTTTATTTTCTAGTTTTGTTTTGTTTTTCTCGTCCCCTGTAGACGCCTGCACTGCACCCGAAACTACATCCACATCCATCTATTCACTTCATTCGTATGCCGGGCGGGAAGCGTCTTCCTAAAAGATGCAGTTTTGTATTCAGGGGACGATAAAGTTACATCTGGAGATGAGAATGGTGAATTCCAACTTTCAAAGGGGACAGATGTCCAATGGGTGAGTTCTTGACAGTGGATTCCCACCAAACTGCTGTTGGGAGAAGATCAACGAGTGAATCTGATTACAGGACCATTGGCTGACCCTGAGCCAACTGGTTTAAATACAACTTTGCCTTAAAGTTCTTTCTTTGGTGGTAAATAAATGGAACAGCATCCCAGTAAAAGTGGTAGAGGGTAATACAGTGAGGGTATTAAACATGCATGGGATAGACATACGGCTCCTGAATCTAAGACGAGACCAACGACTGATTAAGGTTTGACTCTTCACGGTAAGGCTTGATGGGTTGGATGGGTCTTTCTGACGCTTTTTGTATCTGCCTCTTGGTTCTTTCTTATAGGTTGGCTGCAAGCTGACGGTCACAATATTCCTCTACTTCTTGGCCACGAACCACTACTGGATACTGGTGGAAGGTCTCTATCTGCATAGCCTGATATTCATGGCCTTCTTGTCGCATCGCAGCTACTTCTGGGCACTAACCATCACAGGATGGGGTAAGAAAATAGTCTTTTTTTATTTTTTTTTTGGAAAAGTGTCGATATTCAGCCAAACTGACTCTCTTGACCATAAAGTGGAGCTTCTGTCAACACATAGGGCGAGATCCTGAAATAGGATATAGTGCAAACTGTATCCGTCTTATAAAAAGACATGCACAGCGTTAAAACGTGCTTCAGAATCTTCACGAAGAAGTCAATGTTACAATGTTTCTTCCCGCAGGTCTCCCAGCCGTGTTTGTCTCGGTGTGGGCGAGTGTGCGGGTGTCTCTGGCCGATACGCAGTACGTACCATACCCTCACACCCTTAGCCGGGGTCACGGGGTGAAAGCTGACTTTGTGGGGTCCACCGCAGTCTGACGAGGACCAATCCACTCGATACTCGCTCCAGAGATTTGCGCGGAGCCCTTTTCATTATTCACTGGCATATCCGTTAGCTAGATTATTATAAACAGGCACGGTTTCCCAATTTTTAAATGTAAGAAAATGCTTACTTGTGTCTGGTTGATGACATTTTTAGATATCATACAGATGTTGCAGTCAATCGATACAGAGATTAGGTGCTTTGTTTCATAGTCTGATACTTTGTCTTATTAACTGATTTTATTGCTGAATCTGAATTCAAAAACAAGAACCCCCGAGCCCTTCAATGAATCGCTCCTTGTTCCTTCTGCCGGTTTCTCAATCTGTTCATAAAGAGAACTCTCCATGGTTATCTTTTCCCTGATAAACAGGTTTTTTGGAATCCAGATGATAAGGTTTGCTTGTTTGCAGTGACTTATTTTAAGACACTAAGGATGGTAGATAAATGTAACAGCCTCCCAGCAGAGGTGGTAGAGGGTAATACAGTGAGGGTATTAAACATGCACGGGATCGGCATATGGCTCCAGAACTGGAGTCGAGACCAACGACTGATTAAGGTTTGAGTCTTTACAGCAGGAAGAACAGGCAGACTAGACGGGGGCCGAATGGGGCCGATCTGCCGGCAGAGTCTGTTTCTACACTGACTGCAGCCCTGAAAGCCTTAATATACTTTCTGCCATCTTTTCTAACTCTTACTCCATTCCAGGTGTTGGGACGTCAGCGCCGGTCACATGAAGTGGATTTACCAGGCTCCTATCCTGGCTGCTACTCTGGTGCGTGAGCAAGAAACATTTCCTCGTTTGGTTTATTGGTCCAACCTTTTGATTTTAGGGTGAGGATTGTCCTCACTGTCAGGTCCAATGGAACAAAAAGAGAGCTTCCAAGATGTACTCACAAAATGACAGCGTTCAAGTCACATTAGGACATGTCTGGTTGTGAGAATTAGAAGATACTCAGAAGGTGCCCCTTTCCCAAAAGTAGAAGTTTTTTTAAGACTTCACAATCAACAGGAATTGGCTCAGACCTTCGTTGACATTAAAAAAAAGGCCACAGACTCAAAATCTCTCCCTGGGCAGGCAGGTTAACGGAATGTAAATGAAGCGAAGGTTTTTCGTGACTCGTAACATTGTTCTCCTTCAGGTGAATTTCTTCCTGTTTCTGAATATAGTCCGAGTTCTGGCCTCCAAACTCTGGACAAACGCCGCAAAGCTGGACTCTCGGCAGCAATACAAGTGAGCAGCTCCATTAAATATTGTATGTTTCGTAGCTTTAGAGTTACTGTTAGATTCTAGAACAACAAGGGTTGGACTTAGTGTGAGGACCAAGCTAATTAATTATGGACCGGTTCAACGAGCTGAACTTTTGGAACCCTACTTATTTCAGCCATCAAAATAAATGAAATACCCAACGTGTTAATTATTGGTCTCCAGGGAATAACTACTGGTCCAACAAGGCAAGGCATTGATTAATGACCAAGGTTTATCTTTTATGATTGTTTTGTGGCTTGACGTCTCTTGAAGCCCATTCTTGGTGGAAGCTCCTGATATTCGCTCGTTCTCTTGTGTCTCTTTTCTTGATACGTTATTTTCTGTGTTGTTCCAGAAAGCTCCTGAAGTCCACCCTAGTTCTCGTGCCTCTGTTTGGGGTACATTACATCCTTTTCATGGCCATTCCTTATACAGAGGTGACAGGGTGGCTCTGGCAAATACAGATGCATTACGAGATGTTCTTCAACTCCTCTCAGGTACAAAACCAACCTAACGCTCAGCGCAGAAATAATGTATGGCCGTACGATGGTGAACAACGGGGCCACGGCTGATCTTTTGATTCTGCCAGTAGCTTACATGGCGCGTGCGCAAACTGGGCACCAAAACGTACAAGCTTGGAGTTTGGCCAACATCGCCTAACATCTTTCCTAGCCTTTTTGTGGCCAAAAACGGTGAAAATTGTCCGTTTGTAGAATAGTGAGTGTTGTGTGCTGTACAAAGAAAGCAAATTTGGGGAAGCTTTATAGATTTTACTCTTGTTACTTCCAATAGACCAAATTAGAACCTCTTTGATTTCCTTTTCTCCAGGGATTCTTTGTTGCCATCATCTACTGCTTCTGCAACGGTGAGGTGAGTTATACAACAGAGGTTTGCGTAGGGAGCAACAAGGTAGGGTTTGATATTCACCTTCTAACCACAAACACGTGTCTTTATTGTATGTATATATGTTTAGATCTTATTAATCTTCCAGCTCATTTTGCCCTAGCAAGCAGCTGAGCAACAATGCGCTCATTAATGGACAATGTAGATGGCGACCAACCATGTAGGTTCAACCCACGTCACCCTTCGACCAAGTCCAGATTTACAAATTACACTCGCACTCAAACTGTGAAGGATCTGTGTATCAGCTTCTTAATTTTACGAGAACATCTGTCGTCCAATCTACCCCCCAGGTCCAGGCCGAGGTCCGCAAGTTCTGGTTCCGCCGGAACTTATCTGCAGATCTTAAACAGAAATCTCGTATGACCAGCACAGGCGGCAGCTGTCACTACGGAGGAGTCTTATCGCACACCACAAACAGCGTCTGCGTGAGCATGGCGGGTAGGGGAAGACGGCTATCGCCACCGGCCCACTCCACATCTCATCTGCTCGGGTTCTTCATTGCCAATGCCTCACCACTAGCGGGTAACACCAGAGAGGGCCGTGAAACCCACACCGTAACTTAAAAGGGAAACAGACAAGAGCTGGATAGTACAATCTGACACTATACATGACGACATCTCCTTGTGACTTTAGAAACGATGGAGTATGATCACCCCAAGCACTTACTTTAGTGAATGCATAACATTGGATTATTTTTTACGAGAAGTTCATGATCCACTCGAACATAACCTGGTCTTCACAACAAGCTGTTTCTATACAGCGACTGGCTGAAGGTTACGATCCTCTGGGACTCTTACTGACTGCGGGTTACGTCCCATGCCACTTTATTTATTGTCTTTTTTCTGTACTCTTGTTGGCTGTAGGATCTACGAGATTCAATTCTTCATATTCTAGTCGCGGTCTCCATATACGCCTTAACAACAAACGTTAACCCCTTCACCAGGGCTGCGTCCATTGTTGGAGGCTGGTAACTGGTAATTAAAATCCAACATCTCGACGTTAATCCTGTAAACATCACATGGCAGCTATGGATGTATATCACATACGGAATTACTTTTATCCGAAGGCATCTTCTGCGACCTATAAGCCATATGGATAAATAAAACCACAAAGCGAAGATTTTGTGTTGGGTTTCCACTCTATCGATTGTCTGTTCACCAAAATCCGAATCATCGGCTGGAGGGCAGAGGCGGCTCAACCATACTCTGCTGATGAAAGCCAAATGGCACACCGTCTACTGAGAGCTCTACGGGCTGCATCAAGGATTTTGTCTAATCAAACTTTCTATGAACAGAGGAGTTAAAATACCAGTAATTGTACCCAAAGTAAGCTTCCAATTAAATTTTTACCACCACAGCAACAATGGCTTCGTTTCGCATAGCAGCAAGTCCACATAATAGGTACTATAAACCAGTAAGGTACATTTTATCAGCTAAAACAGAACCTGCGCACCAATGCCAGCCTCCATATTATCCTCTAGTTTAAATAAAAAAACGAGCAGCCTAAACGCATTAACTTCCCCAAAGTTGCTGTAAATTTCTTTTATTTCTACGCTACAGCCGATAAATAATTCACGCTACATGATATGCCCACCGTCCATGAAACTTAAAGTTACAGAATAAAAATTACTTCTTATAAAAATGTTCTTAAAGCATGGTGTATTTTTCATATATTGACAGAAAATGGTCATCGCTTTGCCATCAATCTTATGGTTATAGCATCCAAAAAAAGACAGTAAGCCAAAAACAAAAGTCATAACATGTAGATGTTGCAGGTAAAAGGCAAATTAGGATGACCGTTATATATTTTTTTCACCCCAAACCACTAAAGCCCCAGATCTTGCACACTTGCAATCATCTTTTGAGCATGGGGTGGGTTTTGGCATTTTCACGTGTACAGTAATGACTGTTTATTTTGAGGCATGCCGAGTGGAAAAATAGAAAGGGGGTACAAATCAGCGACAGCATCAAACAAAAACAAAAATCATTCTTTAATGTATAGCCTGATCTGTGAAATGAGAACACATTGTTATACGAAGGGAAAGGAAGGGATAAAACCTGAAATTTCGCTATGTACAGAAACACGTTTCCTAAACACGCACAGTTTGGAGAGATTCTACGAAAGGGCAGGGACCGGAGGCGCCACCTGACAGATCTAGAATATAGAGATGAGGGAGCGGGAGCGAAGAGTTTGTGTCATATGTAAAGCAAAGATGACGTAGCCAGACCCTCTAGACTCTGATAAGGTGATAAGGACAAGTTCGCGATGCTTTGTTTTCTTCCAGTAGATACACCTCTGCTTTTATCCAGTGTCAGAGATGACACCGGTGAACATGCCTCCGAAGCCAGGTAAAACAAAATAAACAAAAAGCTTTAGCAACTCGTGGAAATCCCTCTCCAGGAGCTCCGTATCGGCTTCTAACTGTCCCAGCGGCTCTTCTTACGCTTGGGAGGGTCAGGTACCGCAAACGCTTCGCTCTTTGCATCTCTTCGGGGCTCTCCATCATCACGCGAGCCCTCTCTTCGCCCTTCTCCCACGTCGCGCGAGACATCTCTCCTTCCGTCCCCGGAGCCGTCTCTTCGCGCCTCTCCGCTGTCACGGGAACTGTCCCTCCTTCCATTTCCTCCATCCCGGGAGCCGTCTCTCCGCCATTCTCCATCACGAGAACTTTCTTTCCTACCGTCACCGTCTCTGGAGCTCTCGCTCCTCCCTTCTCTTCCATTACGACTCTCTCCGTGCCGTCCACCGCCGGAGTGCCGATGTCCTTCCCCATGCCGATGGCCTTCCCGATCACCGTAACGATGCCCGTCCCCGTGACGACTTCTGACGTCACTAGACCTATCCCTGTCCCCGCTTGCTTCTCTGCTTCCGCTAGCCCCCTCGCGGGAAGCAAACTGACTTGCTGCCGGGTAGCTGGTGCTGCCGGCAGGAGGATAAGCAGTGGGGACACTGCAAAGTGTTCCGCTACTTGCAAATCCTGGCATGGATCTGGGAACCGGCGGTGGTAAAGCTGCAGCTGGGGATGCCAGAGGCTCTGGGTGAACATTGGGTATAGAGCTTAAGCTGCCTGCGCTGGTCCATGCTCCAGAGTTAATGGTGGATGTTCCAGTTTTCTGGTTGCTCAGACTTGCAGCAACAAAATGATTCTTGTACTGAGACTGTGGCACAAAAATAACACAAGTTGTTACTCTACTGGTGAAATTGCGACACCTGACAGATGCCAGATATGGTTTCCAAAATAATAACACCCCCCCCCCCCCAAAAAAAACCCATTACTAACGTGAAATGCAGCCTTCATCGCGGACAGCCTGTCACCCATAGCTCCTCCACTTGGTTTGAAGGCCTCATAGTTGCTTAGCACATTTCCACCCATGTTGCGCTCCTAAGAAAGAAGGTACATTAGGGGCCACAGTTTAAAGATATCATGACCCTGTGTGTAGGGTTCAGGGATGAAAATCACAACCCAACAGCCACAGTCTTTTAAAACAGGTAATACATACAGTATGAGAATGTCCTACATCGCTCACCGAGCTCTCCGCTCCCAGCCCAGGTCTCTCGCGATATCCCAAGCCTCCTCCTCCGATATTTAGCTTCTTCCCCTTCCCGGCTTTGAAGCGAGATTTACGAAACCAAGAATTCTAGACAGAAAGAGTGATGCGGAAAATATTATAATTGACCACAGCATATATATATATATATATATATATATAATTATATATATATATATACATACACACACATATATACATACACACACCAGAGTTCTAAAAGTATTGTTTTGGGGTTTCTTTTATCACCAAAGATGACTACTAATTAAAAAGAAAAAAAGTCCTTAAAGACCAATTTGGGTCACAACTTTAGCAAAAAAACAGTGACTTAAAAAAACAGGGGTAATCTTTCATAAAAGGGGAGCAAACGCGGTCCGTCACACGCAGCAGCGTTCAATTAGTGCTCGGCTATGGAAATAAATTCTCACAAACCTGCATTGCCAGATCCAGCAGCTCCTTAGACACATACTGATTGGCGCCCTCAAGGTTTCTCACCAAGTCCCCAGCAAAATTGCTGTCCTTCGGGGTCAAAAGCGTGTAGGCCACCCCTTTCTCTCCCGCTCTGCCCGTGCGGCCGATACGATGAGTGTGCGTGTCGATGTCTCGCGCCACGTCGTAGTTCACCACCGTCTTGATAGATGGAATGTCCAGACCGCGGGCTGTCGGAAAAGCGGAAAGGTTAAATGCGCTCAGTGTAAGCCGCTACGGAAGTTTAATGTAGAACTCCAGGAACTGGAGTAAAAGGCACTGTCGGTACAAAATGCATTAAAAAGTAAAAATTTAATTCGGGGGACTAATTATAACTCGCTATTTTAATCATTACGCTGTATAAAGACTCAGTGGATGGTTGGAGATAACATTTTTATTCTTTGCATGCATGATACGAGATGTTCTGCGTTTGTAGGCACAGACAATATTTAAAGGAGAAACAAACGCGTCTCCTACCTGCCACATCGGTGGCCACCAGTATGGGGATGCTCTTCTTTTTAAAGTCAGAAATGACCTTGTTCCTTTCGCTCTGGTCCATATCTCCATGGAGGAGACCCAGCTGATGATCCTCCAAGCGCAGGTTGGAGGCAAGCTCATCGGCGTTGGCTTTTTTGGTGACAAACAGGAGGACGCTTCCCGCGGACGTGAACTCCACAAGCCTGCGGGTAAGCCAAGCCCATTTGTCCGGGCCGGACGGCAAGATTTCTACGACTTGAGTGATATCCTCGTTGGCCTTTGTTGGGGGGAAAAAGTTACTGTGTTACCAATCAAAGCAAAACACGAGAGAAAAGGCAGAAAAAAACATAATTATTCATATATTATTTTCCCCACAACACTACTAGGATAGAACACTGATGGAAAAAGTATAGGAAGGAGAACAGCTAAGAATGCATATATTTTGATGTAAAAACGAGGGGAAGCAAGAAGAATGGCTTACCTCTCCGATATCTCCCTGAACCACACGGATCGGATCTATCAAAATATCTCTTGCGAGTCTCTCGATCTTTTTGCGAAAAGTGGCACTAAACAGGAGAGCTGCAGATGAGACAAGAGGGGTTAGGTCAGGCCTGGCATGGGCTAGGCGACTAGAGGTAAATAGAACATGCGCAATCGTATCCACCTGCCCCTAAATGCATGTTTGCACTTACTCTGTCTGTCTGGTCGCACATGGCTGGCAACGGACCGAACCTGATACTCTGAAATAAGAAAAACAGATCCTTACAGGGAAAAGTCGTCAATTGTTTCTTCCACTCTATTGTACCAGGACTATTGATAATTATTGGAAAGATTAGGGCATTCTGATTCAACCTGATAAAAGCTTTTCCAAGGGCAGAAAATCATACAAACACATTTTCAAAAGCAAAACTGTTTGGAAGTTCACCACCGTGCACGTAGTTAAGCTCCAGATCCCCAGGGATTAAACTTTCTTATTGTGAGCCCCCAGTAAATGCAGTTCCCCAACCAACTCCTGTCCCTCTTGACTTACCAAAGCCCATGTCAAACATGCGGTCTGCTTCGTCAAACACCAGGTAGGTGACACGCTGGAGGTTGGTGGCCTTTTTCTTGACGTGATCGATAAGACGACCCTACGGGAACAGAAGAGGATCAAAGGCACATTCTTAATATCTTACTAGGTCAGCCATACCTTAACTGGAGAACTTTAAAAAATTACGGTCAATTACGGTTACGGTCAAACCAATTCTACAAAACTGTGAGGGCAGTGAACACTTTCAATTGCATCCCCGTTCCTCTGAGAAATACGAGTGAACACTGAGAAACGCCGGTTTTAATTAGCTATTTTTCTACTGCACCTCACCTCTCATCCAAGTCTTGTAATATTTGCTTATGGGAGTCATGTGGGGGGGTATTTAGACTCACCGGGGTACAAACCACAATCTCGGCTCCTTCCTGTAGTGCTTTTGCTTGCTCCCACATGCTTCCACCTCCATAGACGGCGACGGAGCGCAGATTGTACGCTTTTCCAAACCGCTTGCACTCGCTGTGGATCTGAGAGAAGCGGCACGGTTCAAAGAAGCTGACGTACAGCACAGTGCACATTGGTGTAAAAGTACAGACAGTTATCAAGCTTTAAATCCTATATGTGCCGACTATAGGCTATATAGACATCGCTCAGTGTTAGTAGCTCCTCTTTCAGCTGTGAAAACTATTAAAAAGTGAACACAATATCCCAAGCAAGGTTTATATTGAGCTGAAAACTGCGTTTACGTTAAGTACAAGCTTTATTGGCGAGTCTAAAGTGGTAACGAAGACGAGATGCCGGCCAAAGGAAGAAGGACCATCCAGTACCTGCTGACACAGCTCACGTGTGGGACACACAATGACCGCAATAGGCCCATCGCCAGGCTGTAGCTCTTTTTGGTCCATGATATGCACCAGCATTGGCCAAATAAAGGCTGCCGTTTTACCGCTGCCTGTCTTCGCGATGCCGATCATGTCGCGTCCGCTCAGAGCCACGGGAACTCCCTTAAGAACGCGGGGAAAGGAAAAGCTTAGTGCTGTGAAAACCAACGAGGACATCAAGTTCTTGTGAGTCACGATATGGAAAAGGCAGCGCTCACCTGGCATTGAATGGGGGTCGGTTGGGTGTATTCCGATTTCCGGATCTGATGCATGAGCTGCTCATCAAATCCAAAGTGAGCAAAGCTGCTGCAAGGCCGCGGGGGAGCTGCTCCCGACACCTGCAAGCAAAGAGGACACATCGTGTACGGCAGCTTAGCGAAACGCCTCCTGGCCACGCTAAGCAACAACTACTCCCCGCTTTCCGTCTGCATCAGAGATCGGCAAAAACTGGGACACTTCACTGGAAAATCTTACTCACGCGCATGTTGAGCTTGTGCCTCAGCTCCACGATTTGCTGTGGAGTCTGAGATGTGATTTCCTCGTGCTCCTCATAGAAATTCTTCTCAAAAGGTGGATACTCGATCTGTACAAGGAGCAAAGCATTCAGTGTGAATAGATCAGACGTCTCACGTACAAAAGGTTTTCAGGACAAACCAAACAAGAATAAAGATCAGACGTCCTACCTCGCTGTGGTCAATGGGAGGCAGAGGGTCAATAATGCGCTTGGTCGTAGGTGCGATGGGGTTGCCATCACTGTCATATTCAAGATTGTCTTCTTCTTCTTCTGGAACCAGTCCAGCTGTGGGATTCTCGGCCATGTATCGGAAATACGCTTCCTGAATAGGGCAAGGGGAGAGAAAAGCAAGAGGGTGAAAAAAGATGCTGGTGTTTTCAACAGAACGCCCCGGCGCGTCCACATCAACCGAACACATTCTACCACCGAAAGCCAACAACCGCATTGAATACAGGACCGCCAGATCCTGACTGACCACCCCTGACTTAACCACAAACGGATCACAGACATTTTATTTATCTCTCCCAGTATATGACCGCTAGGAGCGGGGCAGCTTTTAACCAATCTTGGTTTAAGTGCTATGACTTATTAGTGAAGGTTGGTACATAGGGGGCCACCATACATTCATGGACATAAAACCCCAGGCCACACATCTGATTATTATAAGAGAACACATCAGGCTCCGCTTATGGAAATGAACGCAGCAGAACAAAAATGTGAGCCACCCTGTCCTGGAGGCAATAAGTAACCACAAAAATGTAAACCCTAATATACTGAAAAGGGGGAGAATCATTATAAATAAGGAGAAAAAACAAATAGGTTTTAATGCCAACGGACCCGGCACGCACTTTTCCATCATAAAAATATATATATTTGTTAAATGTAATGGATGTGTCGGTGACACAGCTGACCAACTGTTTGGGATAAACAAGAGAATCCAGAATTATGGGTTTCTGTTAAAAAGAACACAAGAGCATTCCAAGGTCGTCACTTGCAGATCACACTCTGAAGATGAGACATGTTGAGAATAGCGTGTGTCTGTGTGTGTTAGAAGCACAGGCCCAGAATTAGGCTGTGGAATAAATACTTTGGAGCTTTGGAAGAAGGGAAATCTAAACTTACCTGATCATCTTCTTCCTCAATGTCATCTCGTATACCCCTGCAAGAAACAAGAGGAGAAAAAAAAACTTCCCTGCACGCAGTCCGCAAATCCAGCCGTGTGTAACAAAAAAAAAAGTCGCCTGTGTGCTAGAGCCTGCATGCTGTATGTTTATAGGCGAGGGGTCTGCTTGTGATGTGCGGTAGAGACGACAAGTACACACGCGTGTCATGATGTTACCTATGAGTAAGGCAGTCTGACATCCATACACCACGAAACATACTCTGTACGTGTGCCCACTTGCCTCGAACATCAGGGACAACATACAAACATCACACGCATGTAAGCGCGCTAATCACCCGCTTAAGCGTTTCACTGTTCTGGAACACGACGTGTGCTACCACCTGGCATACTGGATGTTCTAGAACAATTCATGTGCAATGAATGTGACACGGCCCACGTTTTGACAAGAATGCAAGATCTGCATCGGCTAATGTTTTCTTTGAGGGTCTTCATACAGATGGACCCCTTAGGCAGAAAGCTTTCTGGTCTAAATGGCACAACACCCGTAAGACTACCCTTTCCTCACACCTCGTGCACAGTCCATCTCTCACGCATATTCATACCTGGCGTTTTTCTTTTCCTTGTCTTTTTCCTCCAGTTTCCTCATGTCTCTGGCAGCCTGGTCCTGAGCAGAACACAGAAAACAAACCTGGTTTATCCACAATGTTTTTACAGGCAGTTGGCCCTTCCAGACACTTCTCCCAAAACCCTGCTGTGTCAGAATTTCTGTGCTAGCCGGACAATCGGCAGCGGATGTTCCCCTATTTGTTATGGACGTATAATATCGCCTACATATTCCCAAGTGATCTAACTGAACACCGGAAAGGCAATAATGTCACATCGTGTCTAACGTACCCCTTCTAGTTGTTCAAAGACAGTGTCAACTCTTGGCATACATCGGAATCGTCTACTGATGATTCATAAAAAGTGGACAGATATTCCAGTTTACCCTCCTATTCAAAAGATTGGGGTCACTCAGAAATATCCTTGTTTTTGAAAGAAAAGCTAATTTTGTCCATTAGAACATAAAACAGATCAGAAATCCAGCGCAGACGGGGTTAATGTTGTAAATGACTACTGTAGCTGGAAATGGCTGACTTTTAATGGAATCTCTTCATAGGCGTACAGAGGCCCTTTACTCCCATCACTCCTGTGTTCCAATGGCCCTTTATCCACTCCCACACTCCTGTGTTCCAATGGCGCCCTTTATCACTCCCATCACTCCTGTGTTACAATGGCAAACCTTTATCACTCCCATCACCCTGTGATCCAATGGGCCCTTTATCACTCCCATCACTCCTGCTGCTTCAATGCCCCGTTTATCACGCTTGTGATCAATGCGCCCTTTATCACTCCCATCACCTCCTGTGTTCCAATGGGCCCTTTATCACTCACACTCCTGTGTTCCAATGCGCCCTTTATCACTCCCATCTCACTCCTGTGTTCCAATTGGCCCTTATCACTCCCATCACTCCTGGTTTCCAATGGCCCTTTATTCCACCCCATCACTCCTGTGATCCAATGGCCTTTATCACTCCCATCACTCCTGCTGTTCCAATGGCCTTATCACTGCTTTGTGAATCAATGCCCCTTTATCACTCCCATCACTCCTGGGTTCCAATGGCCCTTTATCACTCCCATCACTCCTGGGTTCCAATGGCACGTTGTGTTCGCTGATCCAAGATTAAGGTTAAAAGGCTAATTAGAAAAAACTTTTCGCAACTATGTTACAGACAGAAATATCCTTGTTTTCCATGAAAACAGCTCAGTGACCTCAAACTTTTGAATGGTAGTGGTAACACTTACAGAGATTAAATTGCTCCAATACAGTATCACTTTTGTTACCTTAGAGGCTCTAGCCCACACGTATACAAGTGAAACAGAATGACCTCATGGGACACTATTCAGATATTTTGTTTTTACTGAATTTTAAATCAATATTACGACAAAACGAGCAGTTTCACCATAAACAGGAATTATTCAATATTAAAGATATTCTCTACGACAGGGAAATCTCTCACCTCCACTTCAGCCATGAAGGCCTCGAGTGGATCTTCCTCGCTGTCAGACTCATCCTTGGACTTCATCTGCTGCCTGGTAGGAGAATTCTCAGCTGGGATATACGGCAAGTCCATATTACTGGAGTCCTCCTCTTCATCATCAAAGTACCTAAAGGCAGAGTACAGAAAATACATTAAATAAAGGAAAACTACAGATGTCTTTCCAATTTCTGAACACACTGACAGGTCTAAGGGGCCACGTGGGCCGGCGCGATTTAACAAGGACCGCTTACGCATTTTCATCGTCGAAGTTTGCCCTCTTGGAGCCGATCTTGTAGAAGGAGGGCATCTGGGAGTTGCCGCCCGCGCCATATTCTGAGGACGCTGGCCTTACGAACACACTGTGGGAGGTCTGGGGCAACTTTGGCTCCTCTTTTTTACCGGTAGCAATAGCGAATCCCCCAAATCCGAAGCCGCGCTTCCCACTCGGACCACCTTTACTCCAGTTCATGGTGACACTGAAAGAAAGGAACAAGCGTATAAAAAAATACAAAATTACGGCTATAACGACACCCAGACCCAACACTCTTACATATTATTTAGATCTGCGGTGGAACTTGGGCATCAGTTTCATAGCAAGAACATATTCAGTACTAAATTATCCAAAAGCCTCCCTAACAATTTTTTTTTTTTTTTAATTGCTACGTCCTACAAGTGCAATAAAAGTGAATTATTTTTAATGATCACGCACTTTGGTGATACAGACATTGGATCCCTTTTCTAATATTGGGATCTGATGGCCAGGTTGCAGATCAATTGCTTAAAGCGACCCTCCCTCTCACTGCTCCCTCAAGAGCCGCGCCGGCAATTGATGTCATATCCTGGCGCTCAGCGCCAAAGCCGCACGCGCAGCGATGGAACGGCGACACAGAGATCTGTAGGAACAGACGAAGAACGGTCCCCATACTAGAGGAGCCCTCTGGTGACCCTAAATGAAGACCGATTTATTGATCTGCATTGCCCTTATTGATCGATCTAATCCAATTATGAATAACGGGAGGAAATTATTATTGAAAAGTGATTGAATCGCCATAGCAACCAAATAGCATTAGCCTGCTGGATGGACCGTTCCACTGGTTGCTACGGTGATTACGCGGCCTATCTTTATAGATACCCCCTGCGTAAACAAGCTGTGTATGGAAATTGGTTTTATGGACTTCGCGTGAAGCAGGTTTTACTCGTAACAAAGGGTTAAATATTAACCTAAATGCAGTCAAATGACGTTATATAATAATAATTATATATATATTCCAGCTGACGCCATCTCACAACAGCACCAAGTCTTTAATAAACCCCCCTGTGCCCCTCCCCGCAATATACCCCGCAGCCCAGATCAATTGCCCCGTGGCAGTCTCCCTTCCCCCCAACACCGACCACGCGTCACACCCGCTGCCCTTCCTCCAGCCCCCGCTGCAAACGCTGCCCCTCAATGCGTAGGGAGTTATTATTACTACGTGAATTATTATATTCCGCTCCGTACCTTCTCCCCAGACGCCCCTTCGTTTGTTTTCGCTCTGCCCCGTCGTGTTCCGTCAAGCGATCCCGAGCGCTGCGCCGCGATTACACGTCATCACGCAGCGCGAGTCGCGCTCATACGTCACCGAGAGGCGGCAGCGTTCAAGTGACGTGACGCGTTCTACAGTGTTATTGTGCGTTAGCGTGCCCGGCGATACGAGCGAGAGAGTCGCGATATGAGCTAGAAAGACGTGACATGAATGAGAGAGACGTCCCGTGCCCGGCGATATAAGTGAGAGAGACACGCTGTGCCCGGCGATATGAGCGAGAGAGACACGATATGAATGAGAAAGACGTGCCGTGCCCGGGGATATGAGTGAGAGTCGTCCCATACCCGGCGATATGAGTGAGAGTCGTCCCATACCCGGCGATATGAGTGAGAAAGACATGACATGAATGAATGAATGAATGGGTGGGTGAATGGGTGGGTGAGACGCGCTGTACCCCGCGATATGAGTAAGACATTGACGAGGAACTCTGCTGGTGGTTTTCTACGGGGATTTCTCCTTGTATTAATCGAGCTGTTGGTGAATAACGTGCCGGAGAATCTCTCTAGTAATAAGTTACCGGAGCCGGATTTACCGTAACAGACACTTTATTTCGCAACCCCAAATGTCATTTAGAACCTAAACCCGTCCCGACATCACCTGCTCGCCCCCCAGTACCGCGACGGGCAGGAGGACGCACGGAACGCACACAGAGTCGTTTGATTTATCGCCTTTATTTCAATGTTTTCTCGCCAGGTAAAAATCATAAAGCGGATAAAACGCTAGCTGCCGAACACCCGAGGAGACGACGACGACCCCCCTCCCCCCCGCAACATCATCGAGGAGGGAAGAAAGTCAGCGTCGCAGACATCTCACTCACTGAGTTCACTCAAAATCTACAAACATCACTCCGAAAGCAGCAATTGGGTTCCTGAGTATCTCACCTATCTTTCCTTTATTGCTAAGCGTCTGGTTCTAGATCACGTTCCGCTTAGGAACTCAATCGAGAACCAAAAAAAACAACACTTATCGGTTGCAATCTTTAGAATCAAACGTACTTCCTAAAATTCTACGAGGGAAAACCCCGGTTCACAGAAGTCGTGAGAAGACGAGCGGTCCGCGTGGACAATACTGAGATAATCGGCATAAACCCCCCACATGGTGAAGAGCGGGGGTCCCTTATGCTGTTTCTGCGACCCGATTGGCTTCTAGAAGCTGCAGCCAGATGCGGTATCCGCTGCTAACAAACGCAATGGATACCCTATTACATTTTTATTTTATTCTAGGATAATATGTAACAAACGATGCCCCGCGGCTTCATTAAAGATTAATTGATTAAGAATTATTCCTCCTCCGTGCCGCGGTGCCTTACGAGTTACGGCAGATTCTCTGATCTTAACAGCTGGTGGGGGGGGGTTTCTGGTCATTGATCCATAAAAAATCTGAAATATTTAAATAACTTAAATAGTTTCTTTTATACTTCTATCTATATCTGTATATATAATCCCTAGCGGCCGTGTGAGGATGGCGCATCACGAAGGAGATGCTCCTTCCTCAAACACGGACCCGATACGTGTCCAGAATAGGAGTTCTGAAAAGCGGCGGCTCTACGCCACGGGTGTCCAACCTGCGGCCCTCCAGCTGCTGCAGGACTACATTTCCCATAATGCTCTTTTCAGCTTAGGGGCTGGCTGAGGAGTATGGGAGACGTAGTCCTGCAGCAGCTGGAGGGCCGCCATCTGGACACCCCCTACTCTACGCTTTCCTGGTCAGAACCAGGTAGGGGAAAATAATCAGTTAAAAGGAGAAGGACATTGTTGAAGGGTTAACTTAATGTTTAAATATACGTAAGCAGGGTCACGGGACAAACCGGAACGCGCATGACCTTAACCCTTTTGCAGCCATAGAAGGACGGGGTGCGTTTGGGAAATAAGGCGACAAAGGGGTTAAGAAAAGCGGGTAACCGTACAGAAGGGGGAGTATAGCTTTAATTTATTAATGCGTGCCTTCTGCTCCATCATTCATGACTTCTCCTCCCCCAGCCACGCCGATCATACAGTCTGCGGGAAGGTGTATGCCGGGGGGCCGCGTTACATGGCCTTCACTTTGATTTGCTTCATCTTCATCTGCTTCTTCTCGAGCTTCTTCTGCTCGCGGCGCTGAGCGGCTTCCTAGAGAGGCAGAGAGAAAACCGCGTCAAGCCAGGCCGTCATGTGATACGCGATCACTCGTGGGGACAGACCTTATTACATCCCGTCATAAAATCATCTACCAGTTATTAGGAGAGCCCCCCTGATCCATAAACCCCTCGCTCCATCATCGGCCCCCAACTAACCTCCAGCCTGCGCTGCTTCTCCGGATCCTCCTCGTTCATGATGCGCTCTTTTTCCGCTCGCTTCTTCTCCTCGCGGCGGCTTTGAGCGGCCTCCTGGCGCTGGACGTGAGTGAGCTTCAGGAAGTTCTCCTCCACGCGTGCGCGGTTCTTATCGGCCTTCTGTTTCCCCTGCGTGAGAAATTGCGAAGAACAGAGGAAGTCAAATGCTTCTTTCTACAAATAGATTCCACCTGAATTTATCATAGCTAGGACGGGAGACACAGCCCCGCCATCATGAATTTATCATAACTAGGACGGTAGACACAGCCCCGCCATCATGAATTTATCATAACTAGGACGGGAGACACAGCCCCGCCATCATGAATTTATCATAACTAGGACGGTAGACACAGCCCCGCCATCATGAATTTATCATAACTAGGACGGGAGACACAGCCCCGCCATCATGAATTTATCATAACTAGGACGGTAGACACAGCCCCGCCATCATGAATTTATCATAACTAGGACGGGAGACACAGCCCCACCATCCATGAATTTCATCATAACTCGGACGGAGACACAAGCCCCGCCCAATCAGAATACATACGATTAGCTAGGATCCGGTAGACACAGCCCCACCATCATGAATTTATCATAAGTAGGATGGTAGACAGCCCCACCATC
This sequence comes from Spea multiplicata, assembly GCA_009364415.1. NCBI lineage: Eukaryota > Metazoa > Chordata > Amphibia > Anura > Pelobatidae > Spea > Spea multiplicata. The sequence continues at coordinate 1,868,825 of VKOC01000010.1, forward strand.
GTCCGCTGAGAATTATCGCTCACCTCTCGGTTTAGCCGGAATTTCTTCACCTTGTCGATGGTATAAATAATCATGTTCATCAGGGGCAGGAGAGACTCCATGTCTTTCACGGTCGCATTCCCGTTGCCAGGCACTAAAACCCAAGAGACAGCAGGGACACTCATCAGCCTGAAGACAAGACCCCCGTGACGCCCTAACGACCCCCCCCCCACCCGCGTCCAACCAACTTACCGTTAAATGTAAACAAAAGGGTTTTCTTGGTCTCCGGCAGCTTCAGCGGCTGTCCCTCCCTGTAACACAGACAGATCATTACGGCGTCAGAAGCCACGATCACTGATCCGCGGATATGTACTACTAACGATCTCAATTTTTTTCCACGAGATTGACCTAACATTTAGGGTTATGGGGGTACGAGCGACGGTAAGACCCCTCAGGCGGCTTGAGTATTGGAGTTGATATTTTGGACCTTGGTTTTTACTTATGGAAACTCATGTCTCTTATTATTATTCATAAATACTTCAATTTGTGGAGTAACCATCCCATGGAGCCCTAGGCCATATATAAAGGGTCCTACTACAGGAACTCCAGCTCTTGGGGTCCGCATACAGTCCCCAAAGCTTCACCGATTAATAAAGCCAGCCCCCTGCGTTTGTCGGGAGAATTACACGACCCCCCCCAGATCCGCTCCGATAAAAAAACTCTTCTGCTACTCACTCTTGCATAATCTTTGGACCAGAGAATTGGTCCGAAATATGAATCGATTCAATCTTATCGGCGTAGTGCGTCAGGAAGTGAATCATCTGCAACGGGCAACGAAATAAAGAAATGAAGTCAGACGAGGAGCGGAAATATCACGAGGGAGGAGAGGGAGGAAGAAACGCCAGATTACGGATCTCACCTTAGTGTCAAGGATGCCGTCCGTCACTTCCCCCATCTCAGACAGGATAGCGAGCGAGTCCGGGAGACCCAGCTTGGCTGCAGACTTCGGCTTATCACTGCAGAACTCGCCCTACCATGGGGGGCAATCAACACACTCAGTCCGGTTACACGGTATACCATGGGGGCAATCAATATACTCAGTCCGGTTACACAGTATACCACGGGGGGCAATCAATATACTCAGTCCGGTTACATGGATATACCACGCGGGCTGGGGCAATCCAATATACTCAGTCAGTTTACACGGGGGGGCAATCAATATACTCAGTCCGGTTACACGGTATACCACGGGGGCAATCAATATACTCAGTCCGGTTACACGGTATACCACGGGGGGCAATCAATATACTCAGTCCGGTTACACGG
>VKOC01000010.1:1888779-1902122 GCA_009364415.1 Spea multiplicata
CCCATTAACCATAACTGCCCCTAAATTAACCCCCACCTCCCCTAACTTTCAGTAGCCCAAATATTAATATATATATATATATACATACACACATATACTTACAGTTAGATGAGTGTCACAGCCATGTGGTTCTGGCCTGGAGAAGGAAGGGGCGGGGCCAGTTGTCACGGTGATTACAGGGAGGGGGAGTAAGTAGGAGCTGCTGCTGTGAGACGGTGAGTCAGTGAAACGGATTATATAATGAGGGGGATTTTTCAGAGCATTTGCTCTGAAAAAACCCTCATTTTATAATCGATAATAATCGATTCAACGATTAGTTGTTGCAGCCCTACTGTTGGCTCTAAGTTTTTTGTGTTTCTTTGTCCGATAACATCCTACTCCCCTCACATTCTTCCACAGCAACGGCCATTATGAATCCTGGCAAGTCTCTGCTAGTAAATCTTCACCTCATACAGTATGACTAAACGCATTCACCATTTTGTTAGTTCTTGCACAGACCGCACCCTTGAATGCCCAACGTAAATTCACAGTAGACTGCAATGGCAGTTATTACATTACTGTATAATTGTTCTGCTGCTGTTTTGTCGATTAATTTCTCCTCTCGCTGTTTTGAGTGATTGTCTGTTGTGTTCAGTGCAGGGGTCATAAATAAGGAAAATACCCTAGGTAGGTGCTACCGGTTAATAGCCCACCAATACTTGCAGTGGTGTCGGAGGAAATTATCTTTATTCACTGCACCGCACATGTTATGCAGGGCCAAATAATGTAACAAGCGGCACCTAGAGCGCTACTATTATCTTTTAATTTATATAACACCATCAAGTTACGCAGCGCTTCATACAATACATTTATTCTAGGGGTCTGACAGGACAAGAATTGACAGACTAAGACAAACCGATTACACAGCCACTAAGCAAAACATGGTGCTCAATGGTAATTAGTATTAGGCAAAGTAAACGATACAATACATCTTATATTTCACAACATCAAATGGTTTTATAATATATTTATTGCTTCTTAATATAACAAGTCGTTATCGGGTACATATATACAAAGATCTAAAACAGAGACAATTAAATGAACAGCGACAAAAGATATTTTGTATCTAACAGAAATGATCAATTCCTAATACAGTCAAGCCAGAAAGTAATCTGAACAGGTAAAAATATAGACAGCAACACAAATTAAATATACTTTCTTCAGTATTTTCAAGTAGAGGGGGAACACAGCTCCTAATTATTCACCGTTATTCTATATTATATTCAGATTAGTGCAGTGAGATTGTAGATTTTGGTGCTTGCAGGTACTGCACAAAACCAAAGCTGGTGCTATTATATATATATATATATATATATATATATATATATATAAATAAAACTACTGTTAACACAGTGACCTCTGGGTATGGGCTTTCAAAAAAATAAAAAACAGAAATCTCAGCAGCAGTAATGTTATTTATGAAACTTGAAATCGACACATTTTCAAGGCTTCTTCTGATGGCTTCTTTCATATCAGGATCTGCAGAAAATAACGGGAACGGTAAGGAAATGTAGTGGGTTCCCCAGTTAGTCGGTATTACTTTTTCAGCCCAGTTAGCCCATTTTGTCATTCTCTGCAAATACATGGCATAGCTGCTATTATCCAGTTCCCACGCATCGCATATCTACACGGACCTGTCCTCATTAAAAGAAAAAAAACTGTCACTTTATGACCTATAACCTGCCTGGCACGTAATTTTAGATTTCTTCGCTTAAACGGTGTTGCTGTAATGCCTCAATGTCGAGACATTTAGCAACACCGGCATCAGCATCATGGGCCATGTCTGGCCACTCCCTGTGGGCGTCAACACCCGCCATACAGTATGGAGGCAGACGCCTGTTTAAAAAGTTTAGGAGGCGATCAAAGATCACCTCCTATACTTTAATGGTGTCGCTGAAATGCCTCGATCATGACACCGCTCACCCCAGGGCGCGCTGTGATTTTGCCACTCGTAAGATGGCGGCGCGTCCTTTAAAAAAGGTTGAATACAGGTACTGGATTATGGGTGTTTGTCTAATAGATTGGCCTAAAATAACTAATATGCACCAAAGCAATAACAAAAAAAATCTGAGTTAGAGTCACACAGACTAATAAGTAGAAGCACTCTTTACACTAGCTGGGAAAATGGTATAATTCATCCTTAAACTGCCCAGCGTACGACTTTTCTAAATAACTGCGCATCTCAGAAAACACTTGTGTGATTAAAAGTCTCTTTGGTTTCACAGAAAAATAAATTACCCCAAGCGCTAATCATCTCCTAGATTGGTGACCAAGGAATTCACCACAAAAGAAAGGGCTCTTTTGAAAACCACCGTCTAACAAACACTATGAAGTGCCACATATACTAATGACTAAAAATATTCCAACCAGACTGGCATTTACTCCATCCTCAGTGTAAAAGAGTGCGACTCACAAAATCCATTAGCCGAAATAAAACAGACTACAATAAATTACCTGATAAAATTCCAATATGACCACAATACAGATCTCCGATTATTTAACATAACATTTTGTGAATACCGACAGAGTATGAACTCCATATTAATGAAATGCTTCAACCCCCAACTTAAGCAAAATGAAGCAGCAGCTACTTCGGGATACATATTCATTCACTTAGATGCAGTATGTCCAAGCAAAATGATCGTGTATTAAAAAAGAGGGGGGGACCGGAGTGCCATGTTCTGATAAATGTAATGTACAAGTAGTACAGAAAATGGAGATTCCTCTATGACCTCCACTTTCTCTCCTGTTCTGTTTTAATTAATATTTTTTTATGAAGCCCAATCTCTCACATTTGGCTGTAGTTACATACTTATTGAAGACCCAAACAATTTTAGCTCCCACACATTTTAATACATTGGACTTATTTCATGAAAGGAAGTGGTTTTACCACCACAGAACTAATGGAATGGTCCAATCACCAGAACCACTTTTCCATACAAAAAATAAAAATACGAATACACAAAAAATAAACATCAAACACACCTTCATCGTGTCCTACGTCCATGGCAGCATCGCTTGTACCTGGAGAAATTAAAAGACAAACCAAATCCTGGTTTCAGAGACCATTACATTTTATTTTGGTGAAAAAAAAAGAAAAAAATCCTATGAAACCCAGGTGAATGAGATTAACATTATCATCGAACCGGTACAGTTCTGCAAATTACAGTTAACATGAGGTGATTTACTGTGCAAGCTCAGCCCTTCTTCCATGATACACCAAGTGGGGTCGACGTTTGAAAGTATAAGTTGGATAAGTTGAATCCTCCACTGCAACCTTCTAGTTTAGTGACCTGACAAGTATCCACAAATCCCATCAAATAGAGGGAATTTCTGGGAATGTACAGGACTGCTGAGCTAATCAAACATGCTTACATGCGTTTCCTTTGTTTGCACATGCTCAAAGCTGGAGAAACTAGCTTAGAGACATCTGTATTCAGTCATTAGCATTCAAGCAGAAGAATTGTAACAATATTTTCCAGCCAAGGACATAAAATGTAGAGACCTTTAGGGAAGAGAGACCTCTTAAGAGCACCAAAGCCAATTGAGTGCTCTTGTACGCATTGTTCAAGGTTTTAATAGTAAATGTATTTTACATTAGTGAGAGGCTGTGGCTTCTCAGTGGCTTCTGGAGCAGCCAAGTAGAGCCTTCCATGCATGTGCACAGGCGTCACAAAGAACCCCATCTACAGCATTCGCCAATCAAGCTCTGGAGTATGGAGTATACTCACATGCAAAGAGCCAAACACATATACGCAGGCTCTGAATAACCCCCATGCATTTATAAAAGGAACTCATCATATACATTAAACTGCATGCTTAAGTATTATGCTTTCTTACCAACAAGACCCATAATGCTAGGACTTAAATAACTGGAACTGAAAAATATAGGGACTAGTTTTTCATCTTTTGGCAAACTAGTCCACATTAACTGCACTATTTGGTTAAATGGATATTCCAGCCATCGTAGGCACCCTCCCGGGGCATCAACATCGGCCATATACAATATCGCGAAAACAAAAAAACACACATGTGGAAAGTTTGATTTAATTCAGGTGGATTTGTAGTATTTTGATTTGAGACATGCAGTTCACCCCGGCCTTTTACCTGGAGCATTATCAGATATGCTGTTTAACAAGGCACACATCATGTCTCCTTCCATATGATGAGGGTTAAGGATGTGAAAAGGTCTCTGGGTCTTCTTAAATTGGTTCTCAAGCTCCAGGAAGCCTTTATCCCCCGAGAGAATGGTGAAAGGCATTTGTTTTGGTAGCTGTTCATCTAAACGGCCAGCCTAAAGCGTAACAAAAAATGTGAAAAACATGTTTTCGAGAACGTAGCTACAAACTCTCCAAGACATCTGAAAAGTTATTTAATTCACCTATTACTTCAGACAACTGAATATCAACGAAAGCATTCTTTAGACACATACATATAAGCTTCAAGCTTTAAGTATTCTTTATAAGGCAGTGGAGACCAACTACTTGGTACAAGTGCAGATACAGTAGCATGTTTTTCTTAATATGCTGGAAACTACAGGAATAGGCTGCTGCGATTAAAGGAAAGCAAGGTAAAAAATAAGGTGAATGCGGATAAGACATCAATCGGCTTGACCTGCAGATTCCACAGAAAGATGTCTGGGAACAAGGTTATGGAATAAGGTGACAGAATATCTGCTCCTGGTCTGTAAATGTTTAATAAAGTTTCTCCTGAGGTTGATATCATGCTGGAGGAGAAAGCGGAAAATACATGTACCTCCCTATGGAGAACTTCTTTATTCCTGATCTTTAACATACATGAGCCAAACAACACAAAAAGGTTCTTTAAAACCTGACATTCAAATTTGATCCTCATGAAGTTGTAGGGGACATGTTACCATACCATATAACATACTTAGTAACTTAATAAAAACACAACACAAAATTTTGGATGAACCAGGCCGTGGACTTTTATTTAGTTTTTTCAAAACATACAAAAACTTCACTCTTAACTTGCACTTAATAAACTGCTACTATACTTTAACCAAAACATTTAACTCTTGGCATAAGCCCCAGAGCACATCTTATATATATCACCTTGCCAACCGCCCTGTAAGCCAGCTGGCCCAACTCAAATCAGCAGTTCACCCCAACCGCCTCAAATGGTTTCCTCCTAATTTTATTATAAAAAACCATTTGAGGCCCTTTCCCACAAAACCACGGCCTGTTCAACCATATTCTGCATATCTACGTTGAAAATATCGCATCCAATATCAGACAGATGAATCCCATCCTGTCTATACAAACCAAAACTCCCACCCTCTAACTCGGTATGTCTAAAAGAAAAACCTCCTTCTAAGATCATAAATTTTTCCATAGCTCTGTTAACCTTTCTACGAACTTTTTCCAGCGCCCTAAACTCTGGCCTCTGCAGCCACAGTAGGCGAGGAATGATCTCTGACCAAATAAATAAAACATTATGAAAACAACTTTTCAAACATAAAATTAACTCCTTACAAAAAATAATACAATCTAACGATTTAATTTTACCTAAATCATTCCCCCCACAATGAATGATTATACTATTAGGCCATGGTAAACTAAGCATACATTCATCTAAACAATCCTTCAATTGATTCATCCGCAAACCTCTAATGCCCACCCAATGAATAGCTATATCTTCTGGTTTGAAACCTAAATTCTCGCCATAACTTCGTAGCGCCGCTCTTCTCTGTGCCCAAAACACGAAAGAATGGCCGATAATCCACACAATGAACTTCTGGTGACCTGCAAAAAATTACAATGAACCCAACAAATGCAAATAAATTTCACAAAAGATGAGGCCTAATATAAATATTAAAACACTGCGATCGCCATCTACCTAACCTTTTAATCACAGATTCGTCTAAACCCAATAATGCAGCCTCAGTAGCCGCACCGATTCTAAAGGAATGAGTAGTATATCTATGATCACTCAAACCTAACCTGCTCAAACCTAAACTCAAAATTTTTTGAAACTGAAATCTAGTTACAGGCAAGCCAGATCGATGGATCAACCAATTACCTTTGATCTCTGGACGAACTGCATTAAAATTCTCTGCTGCCAACACTGGACAAATATCCGACCCATCCAACCTATTTAGCACAACCCAACAACCTTTCTTAACCGTATCCGTCTTTGACGACCTAATAAACATCCTCAATACTGAGTTACAAACCACATCCTCATCTTGTAAACCCGAACCACCCTTTTTGCTATTCGCCACCAACTCACTCACTCGAAAAGCTCCGAAAAACGCCACCACAAACACTGTTTTGAACAACAAACATTCAAACTCATCCCAACAAACCTCACCCAACACACCTATTAAACTTTTTAACACCATTGATTAAAGAGGTTTCCTATCATCCGGAACTTTTAACACATTATTATAACCTTTCAACATCTGCCTAATCAAAAAATCTTTAAACGAATGCGTTTTCCCTGCCAGCTGAAAGAAAAAGGCAATACCAACTAAATACCTACCAATACTGGATCTTGCCATAGCCTTATCAATTAAACTAAGAACAAAAGCTAACGCACCCTCCAACCCTCCGTCAAATATTTCTAAACCGTTATCCTGAACAAAAACATTCCAAGCCATCCAAGCCTTGGAATAAAACTCCCAAATGCATTTTGACAAAGAGTTTGATAATAAATCACTCAGCCTGGCGACGTCAATTCCCAAACGCAGTCTGGAACTACCGTCCCTTCCTTGTCTGCTCCCGGAGCCAACGATCTGAAAATCTTAAAATTGAAGCGGGACAAAGCATCAGCCAAAACATTCTTGTTTCCCGGAATGTGCTTAGCCTTAAGCCATATATTACCTCTCAAACATAAGAAAACTAAACGTCTTAACAAATTAATTACGGGAATTGACTTAGCATTTAAAGTATTGATCACCCACACCACACCCATGTTGTCACAATTAAGTAAAATCCTCCTATTAACCCATTCATCATACCATAATTCAAAAGCAACTACAACCGGGAACAATTCTAAAAGAACCATCCTTTATCCATGAATCAGGCCATTTCGCAGAGGCCCCACTTCCATTCCAAAATATACCAAAACCCGTCGCTCCCGCTGCATCAGTAAAGAATCCCATAGAATTGCTGTCTACAAAATCCTCTTGCCAAATAGCCGACCCATTAAATTCTCTTAAAAACAAATCCCATACTCTTAAATCTTCCTTAATCTGCTTAGTCAACCTAACCCTATGATGTGGTATCTTCATCCCCGATATTGCCCGAGCCATATGTCTGGAAAAAACCCTGGCCATTGGCATAACTCTTGCTGCAAAATTAAACATACCCAAAATGGACTGAAATTCTTTAACCTTCAATTTATTACAACTTAACGCTCTCTTAATCAATACCCTCAATTTATTAATCTTATCAACTGGTAACTCAAAACACATGCTATTTGTATCTATTACTATCCCCAAAAATTGTAACCTGGTAGTGGGGAAAACCGTTTTTTCATTAGCAAGAGGCACCCCAAAATCTTTTGCTACACGCAAAAATGCCTCTAACATTTCTAAACAATCATTTGAGCCTGCCGCTCCCATAAATAAAAAATCATCTAAGTAATGCACCATGGATGAAAAACCCGAAACATCCCTCATAACCCATTCTAAGAACGAAGAAAAGGCTTCAAAATAAAAGCACGAAACAGAACAGCCCATAGGCAAACACTTATCAAAGTAAAATAAACTATTAAATTGAAAACCCAATGATCTAAAACACTCCGGATGAATAGGTAAAAGACGAAAAGCCGCCTCAATATCAACCTTAGCCAGTTAGATGAGTGTCACAGCCCTGTCGATGCTAAGGAAATGGGCGGAGCCAATCAGCCATATGACCCCCACCCCTTTCTTCCCCCCGTGACTGCAGGGCGGAACTGGAAGGAGGAAGTGGCTGGGCCAATTGGCAGTGACTGCAGGGAGGAACAGTAGGAGCTGCTGCTGCGAGTCACAAACGGATTATAAAACAAATAAACCCTCATTTTATAATCGATAAAAATCAATTCAAACTTAATCGATAATTAAATTTGCAATTTCATTATCGATTTTATTGATTAGTTGTTGCAGCCCTAAAAAGAACGACTGTTTACTTACATGCATGCAAATGGCAAAATCGGCAGCATCTTTTCTATGGCTGCAGCGGGGGTGAAGGAAGAAGGAACCAGTGTTGGAAAGATAAGTAAAAAGTTTGCATTTCACCGGGGGTTTCCACTGGCTCTTCCCACCTGGAAAGACATGAACAAAGACTAGTTTTTTCTCCAGCACATTAATATCTGACAAATGGAATCAACAACAGGTGCCCTTTACAAACAAACAAAAAAAAACAAAACAGTTCACGAAAGCAAACATTATTACTACTCAATTACACTGGAAGTCAGAACTAATAGTTAAAAAGGCTGTAGAGAAATAAAGAAAATATAAATACCCAATTATACCTTTATGACCATTTTAATGATTAATGCCATGTTTTAGAGGTCACAATTTTAATGGCGGTACGATCGCACAATATATGCAACCAGTGAACCGGATTACACCGTTGCCTCTCAAACGTAGCTTCCCAGGTATTATATTCGGTTACTGGCTGTAGGTGTTACCTTGGAAGCCCCAGACAAACGTCCCTTGGTTAAGATTTCCTGGTAGATGAGTAAAAATATTTGACCAGTTGTCCAGATCAATAAATATAATGTGTGTCATTGTCCGCAGGAAGTCCAAATCAGGCAAGTCGTTCTCTTTTTCGCCTACACCCGGGAAAAAATATATATTTATCATTAACTTGCATATACACATATATCAACAATAACACACGGACTTGCATCTTCCTCTAGAACAGTGGTTCTCAACCTTCCTAATGCCGCGACCCTTTAATACAGTTCCTCACGTTGTGGTGACCCCCAACCATAAAATTATGTAATTACATATTGTGAAATGTGTTTTCCGATGATCTTAGGCGACCCCTGTGAAAGGGTCGTTAGACCCCCAAAGGGGTCGCGACCCACAGGTTGAGAACCCCTGCTCTGTCAGGGCAACAGAGTGGGTAATACAGATTTTTAACACAGAAAAGATGCTAGCGTGTTATTTGTTCAAGCCACATGCTTTGTTTTCCACAATTATATATTGAAAGGCTTTAAATAATTTCACTGAATATATATTTATATACAGGTCTGGATTTCCTGAAAGAGCAGACAAGGGCTTTGGACTGCATAACCCTGATGAGGACCTAGGTGATCACTGCATCAGTGCCAATGTTACCAGAAACGTGCACTACAAGTACCCCTAAATGAGGATGATAGAGGTACGGAAGAGCACAATTTTTCCAAATTTTCCTCAATGGGACTTTGGTGTTAAATCCACAATAAAATGCCAGATTGGAAATCCTGAAATGTCAGCAAATTTTTTACAGCAATAGAAACTGAAAAAAATTAGAAACCCAGTAGTAAACCAATTGGTTTTATGTGCCCTAAATAGCTCTTTTTCCCCAAATACCTTATGCCTTATCTAGTCAATCTGTATTATAATACCTGTATCCATTCTTTGCACCTGTGCACATTTCTTCTCAGGTGAAGCGGTCTCAGACCCTCCGCTGCTTTTCTTTCTCTGCCGGGGATGGGCCACCTTGTGTGAGTTTGGTTTCACACATGCACCACTGGCTGTGAATTGAAAGACATCGTGCGGATTCTCTAAATTCCCATGACAGCTTTGAATTTTGGGTTTCTGAAGGAAACAGTGCTTGTCGTGATAGTGGCTTTGAGCACTCTTCGTGTCGGAGAATGACTTGGAACATGAGCTGCACTTCACAACAAAATCCTTGTCAGTAAGAGGACTGTCTATCTTGCAATTATGTTCTTTAAAGTCTTTAAGCGATTGGCCTGTTACTGCACAGATACAGCAGCTGTACCAGAGATGGCCTTTCTTCAACAAGCCTTCCAAGCAACGACCGTTCTCTACTTTTCTGACCTTTTTGTTCGCGTAGGAATCCAGACATCCACAAGTCAACCGATCTCCATTCTGAACTGGTTTTTGTACTGGATATTCTGGAACTTTGGCAGGAGCATGGATTTCATCTGGAACAAATGCATAGTCTGAGCTGTGGAAGCCCTCATAGTGGTTATGAAAGTCCACCTCTTTATCAAAATAGAGATCCTCACATAGGCCACAAAAATATCTAATTTTTATGTTGCCATCATGTTGCTGCTGACTGTGTCGATACAGGGTCTCAATTTTGTGGAAGTGCTTTTTGCATGTGTCACAGCTATATTTGTGAAACTGATGGATGTTCAAAGATTTGCAGTGCTGTTTAACAGTCTCTTCAGAGTCAAACATCTCCTCACAAATGTGGCACTGCCATTTCCCTGAACCTGGCCGGCGGGCCGTCGATGCTGTAGCTCGTGACATGGGTGGACTCTGTGTGGTCGTAGATGTGGATGGAAGGGACTGCTCCTCGGGAGTGTCTTGCTCAAAATAGTAGGAATGCCCTCCATGGTAGTCAGTCACATGCAACATCATGTCCTTGAGCCCTGGAATCTGAGTGTTGCAGGCTTTACACCAGTAACGGAAGTTATTCAAGTGTGCCCCTCCATGGAATCGGCTCATGTGAAGATGAATAATTGACAAATCCTCAGCAAGCTTGCCGCAGACCATGCATTTGTGGCAAATTTTGTTTTCCTCCATGATGTGCTTTTCTACTTCCGGTTCAGTGGCAAACTTTTTTAAGCATTCACAGAACCACGCGGTCACTGTCATCACAAAACTTTCACCGCTCTCTTTTTTCCCATGGTATCCATTGCGGGTCATATTGTTTTTCGTGCCTCTTGAGCGCTTCATTAAAGGCGTACTTGGTCTATCACTTTTTAAGGTTCTTTTGAGCAGTGGTTTCAATCTAGCATTTGATGCAGATAAGCAAAAGTCAGCCACAGTTCTCACTCCTTCGTTGAGATAACAAAACGCCAGAATTGATTCTTCCATGTTAGTGATGATTTTCCCTCTGTGTTTAGTCTTTTCGAAGTGTTTTGTTACATGTGCATCACTGTTTAAGACTTGCCTACAAACAGCACATAAAGCTTTAACTCGAAACACCGCTGCAACTTCAGCGATGCTCATTTCTGATAGCGAAGCCGGCCCTGCATTGCGACACCGTGTCCTATTTTTAATACAAAGAAAGGAGGGAATTGGTCATATTAATATTGAATTGGTCACCTTCTCAGACCCTTACACAATGTATTTATAAGTTTAAAAAAAAATAGAAATATCCCTATTTCCTCTGCCAATATTTCTTTCATGCTTGTCCAAAGGTAATTACCGTATTTGCTCGATTATAAGACGACCCCCCAAAATCTGAATAAAAAGAAAAAAAAGCCTGAATATAAGATGACCCTAAAGGAAAAAAGTTTAACCAGTAAATGTTAATTCATGTAAACTATTTAATAAAAGCTATGATTGAGAAAACATTTTTTTGTTTCTATTCCTTGTATTTTCCAACCTGTCCCCCAGTTACGCACATCTGCCCCCAGGCTTGCCACTCCAATATGGCACTGTGGCCCATGATATGCCTTTTAACTCTCTATATGCCACTGTGCCCCATGGTATGCCTTTTGACCCCCTATGTGCCACTCTGCCTCCAGAAATGCCTTATACCCCTATATCCCATTCTGGCATTTAGAGGGTTAAAATGCATATTATGGGGCAGAGTGGCATATAGGGAGGTATAAGGGCTCTGTTTAAATTGTGAGTACGCACTCTGTAGGAGATAGAGATTATATATCTATTTCTATATACAGACATATTGCACTATTATTTTTTGTATTTGTTTTTTTCATTACATGTTACCATCCAGCGACTACTTATAAAAGGGTGAGTTGTCACTTTGTGGAATAGGGGGTCATTCCACGTGTGTTTTTTGAGCTGCTATCTTCTAAACCTTGCACTACCATCACTACTGTTTACGTCCAGATCATGTTTACCGTCAGACCTTTCTGTCATTGTATTTTCATCATAGTATTGACAAATTACGTCAAGGTTCACATAGAGTCTTTAGTCTTCCTTCTGAAGTGCCTAATGCGTTACTTTACATCTGGTTTTATGCTGGCCCATTAACTGCATTTTCTCCTGGGCTAATATGGCTATATTCATTTTCTTATGAAGTTTCACATACAAACAGGCAGAAAAATGACCACGGCTGCTATGAGGAATCATTAGGAGCTCCTCACAACCGTGAAGTCTGTGACACTAACCTGAAATGAGCAGTAAGGTCCATGTGAGAGCGCAGTTCACCGCGACAAGAAGTACAACATACCCGATATGGGACATCTTTACAAAGAGCAAGTAAAACTTTCTTCGCATAGGATGGTAAGGGAATGGGGTACGCGGTAGCCTTTTCACCTGTGCAAAAATAAATTTAAAAAAGTGTATATATATATACCTGCAATAGCCACCTTCATGTTCCCCACAATCAACTGAAGCCCAAGCAAAGCTGCATACTTTGCTACAAGCCCTCACAACCTGCAATAGCCACCTTCATGTTCCCCACAATCAACTGAAGCCCAAGCAAAGCTGCATACTTTGCTACAAGCCCTCACAACCTGCAATAGCCACCTTCATGTTCCCCACAATCAACTGAAGCCCAAGCAAAGCTGCATACTTTGCTACAAGGTATACAGAGTGGACCAAGAGATCTCCATAATTATCTGTTATTGTTTTCTGTATTGTTATTATCATTTTCCTGTTTCTGTGCCTGAATTGTCTATTACCCTTTTTTGTCTATCTATGCTTTATGGCCTAGGAATGCCTTTACTGGGAATTTCAGCATTTTTCCACTGATTGTTTTATTTGTTTTTATTTGGTAAAATTTATGTCATGCCTGTCACTACTTAAGTGTGTTATATTTTACTTTCTATCTTTCTGCTCCACTAACCCCTTATCACCTATATCTGCCCTCTTACTGCCCCCGTCCACTTTAACACTATTTAACACTCTCTATTACAGCCCTCACAACCTGCAATAGCCACCTTCATGTTCCCCACAATCAACTGAAGCCCAAGCAAAGCTGCATACTTTGCTACAAGGTATACAGAGTGGACCAAGAGATCTCCATAATTATCTGTTATTGTTTTCTGTATTGTTATTATCATTTTCTTGTTTCTGTGCCTGAATTGTCTATTACCCTTTTTTGTCTATCTATGCTTTATGGCCTAGGAATGCCTTTACTGGGAATTTCAGCATTTTTCCACTGATTGTTTTATTTGTTTTTATTTGGTAAAATTTATGT
>VKOC01000010.1:1902222-1934418 GCA_009364415.1 Spea multiplicata
TGCCATGTTCTGATAAATGTAATGTACAAGTAGTACAGAAAATGGAGATTCCTCTATGACCTCCACTTTCTCTCCTGTTCTGTTTTAATTAATATTTTTTTATGAAGCCCAATCTCTCACATTTGGCTGTAGTTACATACTTATTGAAGACCCAAACAATTTTAGCTCCCACACATTTTAATACATTGGACTTATTTCATGAAAGGAAGTGGTTTTACCACCACAGAACTAATGGAATGGTCCAATCACCAGAACCACTTTTCCATACAAAAAATAAAAATACGAATACACAAAAAATAAACATCAAACACACCTTCATCGTGTCCTACGTCCATGGCAGCATCGCTTGTACCTGGAGAAATTAAAAGACAAACCAAATCCTGGTTTCAGAGACCATTACATTTTATTTTGGTGAAAAAAAAAGAAAAAAATCCTATGAAACCCAGGTGAATGAGATTAACATTATCATCGAACCGGTACAGTTCTGCAAATTACAGTTAACATGAGGTGATTTACTGTGCAAGCTCAGCCCTTCTTCCATGATACACCAAGTGGGGTCGACGTTTGAAAGTATAAGTTGGATAAGTTGAATCCTCCACTGCAACCTTCTAGTTTAGTGACCTGACAAGTATCCACAAATCCCATCAAATAGAGGGAATTTCTGGGAATGTACAGGACTGCTGAGCTAATCAAACATGCTTACATGCGTTTCCTTTGTTTGCACATGCTCAAAGCTGGAGAAACTAGCTTAGAGACATCTGTATTCAGTCATTAGCATTCAAGCAGAAGAATTGTAACAATATTTTCCAGCCAAGGACATAAAATGTAGAGACCTTTAGGGAAGAGAGACCTCTTAAGAGCACCAAAGCCAATTGAGTGCTCTTGTACGCATTGTTCAAGGTTTTAATAGTAAATGTATTTTACATTAGTGAGAGGCTGTGGCTTCTCAGTGGCTTCTGGAGCAGCCAAGTAGAGCCTTCCATGCATGTGCACAGGCGTCACAAAGAACCCCATCTACAGCATTCGCCAATCAAGCTCTGGAGTATGGAGTATACTCACATGCAAAGAGCCAAACACATATACGCAGGCTCTGAATAACCCCCATGCATTTATAAAAGGAACTCATCATATACATTAAACTGCATGCTTAAGTATTATGCTTTCTTACCAACAAGACCCATAATGCTAGGACTTAAATAACTGGAACTGAAAAATATAGGGACTAGTTTTTCATCTTTTGGCAAACTAGTCCACATTAACTGCACTATTTGGTTAAATGGATATTCCAGCCATCGTAGGCACCCTCCCGGGGCATCAACATCGGCCATATACAATATCGCGAAAACAAAAAAACACACATGTGGAAAGTTTGATTTAATTCAGGTGGATTTGTAGTATTTTGATTTGAGACATGCAGTTCACCCCGGCCTTTTACCTGGAGCATTATCAGATATGCTGTTTAACAAGGCACACATCATGTCTCCTTCCATATGATGAGGGTTAAGGATGTGAAAAGGTCTCTGGGTCTTCTTAAATTGGTTCTCAAGCTCCAGGAAGCCTTTATCCCCCGAGAGAATGGTGAAAGGCATTTGTTTTGGTAGCTGTTCATCTAAACGGCCAGCCTAAAGCGTAACAAAAAATGTGAAAAACATGTTTTCGAGAACGTAGCTACAAACACTCCAAGACATCTGAAAAGTTATTTAATTCACCTATTACTTCAGACAACTGAATATCAACGAAAGCATTCTTTAGACACATACATATAAGCTTCAAGCTTTAAGTATTCTTTATAAGGCAGTGGAGACCAACTACTTGGTACAAGTGCAGATACAGTAGCATGTTTTTCTTAATATGCTGGAAACTACAGGAATAGGCTGCTGCGATTAAAGGAAAGCAAGGTAAAAAATAAGGTGAATGCGGATAAGACATCAATCGGCTTGACCTGCAGATTCCACAGAAAGATGTCTGGGAACAAGGTTATGGAATAAGGTGACAGAATATCTGCTCCTGGTCTGTAAATGTTTAATAAAGTTTCTCCTGAGGTTGATATCATGCTGGAGGAGAAAGCGGAAAATACATGTACCTCCCTATGGAGAACTTCTTTATTCCTGATCTTTAACATACATGAGCCAAACAACACAAAAAGGTTCTTTAAAACCTGACATTCAAATTTGATCCTCATGAAGTTGTAGGGGACATGTTACCATACCATATAACATACTTAGTAACTTAATAAAAACACAACACAAAATTTTGGATGAACCAGGCCGTGGACTTTTATTTAGTTTTTTCAAAACATACAAAAACTTCACTCTTAACTTGCACTTAATAAACTGCTACTATACTTTAACCAAAACATTTAACTCTTGGCATAAGCCCCAGAGCACATCTTATATATATCACCTTGCCAACCGCCCTGTAAGCCAGCTGGCCCAACTCAAATCAGCAGTTCACCCCAACCGCCTCAAATGGTTTCCTCCTAATTTTATTATAAAAAACCATTTGAGGCCCTTTCCCACAAAACCACGGCCTGTTCAACCATATTCTGCATATCTACGTTGAAAATATCGCATCCAATATCAGACAGATGAATCCCATCCTGTCTATACAAACCAAAACTCCCACCCTCTAACTCGGTATGTCTAAAAGAAAAACCTCCTTCTAAGATCATAAATTTTTCCATAGCTCTGTTAACCTTTCTACGAACTTTTTCCAGCGCCCTAAACTCTGGCCTCTGCAGCCACAGTAGGCGAGGAATGATCTCTGACCAAATAAATAAAACATTATGAAAACAACTTTTCAAACATAAAATTAACTCCTTACAAAAAATAATACAATCTAACGATTTAATTTTACCTAAATCATTCCCCCCACAATGAATGATTATACTATTAGGCCATGGTAAACTAAGCATACATTCATCTAAACAATCCTTCAATTGATTCATCCGCAAACCTCTAATGCCCACCCAATGAATAGCTATATCTTCTGGTTTGAAACCTAAATTCTCGCCATAACTTCGTAGCGCCGCTCTTCTCTGTGCCCAAAACACGAAAGAATGGCCGATAATCCACACAATGAACTTCTGGTGACCTGCAAAAAATTACAATGAACCCAACAAATGCAAATAAATTTCACAAAAGATGAGGCCTAATATAAATATTAAAACACTGCGATCGCCATCTACCCAACCTTTTAATCACAGATTCGTCTAAACCCAACAATGCAGCCTCAGTAGCCGCACCAATTCTAAAGGAATGAGTAGTATATCTATGATCACTCAAACCTAACCTGCTCAAACCTAAACTCAAAATTTTTTGAAACTGAAATCTAGTTACAGGCAAGCCAGATCTATGGATCAACCAATTACCTTTGATCTGTGGACGAACTGCATTAAAATTCTCTGCTGCTAACACTGGACAAATATCCGACCCATCCAACCTGTTTAGCACAACCCAACAACCTTTCTTAACCTTATCCGTCTTTGACGACCTAATAAACATCTTCAATACTGAGTTACAAACCACATCCTCATCTTGTAAACCCGAACCACCCTTTTTGCTATTTGCCACCAACTCACTCACTCGAAAAGCTCCGAAAAACGCTACCACAAACGCTGTTTTGAACAACAAACATTCAAACTCATCCCAACAAACCTCGCCCAACACACCTATTAAACTTTTTAACACCATTGATGAAAGAGGTTTTCTATCATCCGGAACTTTTAAAACATTATTATAACCCTTCAACATCTGTCTAATCAAAAAACGAATGCTGTTTCCCTGCCGCCTGAAAGAAAAAGGCAATACCAACTAAATACCTACCCACACTGGATCTTGCCATCCCCTTATCAATTAAACTAAGAACAAAAGCTAACGCACCCTCCAACCCCCCGTCAAAAAGTTCTAAACCATTATCCTGAACAAAAACATTCCAAGCAATCCAAACATTGGAATAAAATTCCCAAGTGCATTTTGACAAAGAGTTCGATAATAAATCACTCAGCCGGGCGACGTCAATCCCCAAACGCAGTCTGGAACTACCGTCCCTTCCTTGTCTGCTCCCGGAGCCAATGACCTGAAAAGCTTAAAATTAAAGCGGGACAAAGCATCAGCCAAAACATTATTTTTTCCTGGAATGTGTTTAGCTTTAAGCCATATATTACCTCTCAAACATAAGAAAACTAAACGTCTCAACAAATTAATTACGGGAATTGACTTAGCATTCAAAGTATTTATCACCCATACCACCCCCATGTTGTCACAATTAAGTAAAATCCTCCTTATTAACCCATTCATTATACCATAATTCAAAAGCAACTACTACCGGGAACAATTCTAACAAGAACCATCCTTTATCCATGAATCAGGCCATTTCGCTGAAGCCCATCTACCATTCCAAAATATACCAAAACCCGTTGCACCCGCTGCATCAGTAAAGAGTCCCATAGAATTGCTATCTATAAAATCCCCTTGCCAAATGGCCGACCCATTAAATTCTCTTAAAAACAAATCCCATACTTTAAGATCTTCCTTAATCTGCTTAGACAACCTAACCCTATGATGTGGTATCTTCATCCCCGATATTGCCCGAGCCATATGCCTGGAAAAAACCCTGGCCATCGGCATAACTCTTGCTGCAAAATTAAACATACCCAAAATGGACTGAAATTCTTTAACCCTTAATTTACGACAACTTAACGCTCTCTGAATCAAAACCCTCAATTTATTAATCTTATCAACTGGTAACTCAAAACACATGCTATTTGTATCTATTACTATCCCCAAAAATTGTAACCTGGTAGTGGGGAAAACCGTTTTTTCATTAGCAAGAGGCACCCCAAAATCTTTTGCTACACGCAAAAATGCCTCTAACATTTCTAAACAATCATTTGAGCCTGCCGCTCCCATAAATAAAAAATCATCTAAGTAATGCACCATGGATGAAAAACCCGAAACATCCCTCATAACCCATTCTAAGAACGAAGAAAAGGCTTCAAAATAAAAGCACGAAACAGAACAGCCCATAGGCAAACACTTATCAAAGTAAAATAAACTATTAAATTGAAAACCCAATGATCTAAAACACTCCGGATGAATAGGTAAAAGACGAAAAGCCGCCTCAATATCAACCTTAGCCAGTTAGATGAGTGTCACAGCCCTGTCGATGCTAAGGAAATGGGCGGAGCCAATCAGCCATATGACCCCCACCCCTTTCTTCCCCCCGTGACTGCAGGGCGGAACTGGAAGGAGGAAGTGGCTGGGCCAATTGGCAGTGACTGCAGGGAGGAACAGTAGGAGCTGCTGCTGCGAGTCACAAACGGATTATAAAACAAATAAACCCTCATTTTATAATCGATAAAAATCAATTCAACTAATCGATAATTAAATTTGTTGCCAACAAATTTCATTATCGATTTTATTGATTAGTTGTTGCAGCCCTAAAAAGAACGACTGTTTACTTACATGCATGCAAATGGCAAAATCGGCAGCATCTTTTCTATGGCTGCAGCGGGGGTGAAGGAAGAAGGAACCAGTGTTGGAAAGATAAGTAAAAAGTTTGCATTTCACCGGGGGTTTCCACTGGCTCTTCCCACCTGGAAAGACATGAACAAAGACTAGTTTTTTCTCCAGCACATTAATATCTGACAAATGGAATCAACAACAGGTGCCCTTTACAAACAAACAAAAAAAAACAAAACAGTTCACGAAAGCAAACATTATTACTACTCAATTACACTGGAAGTCAGAACTAATAGTTAAAAAGGCTGTAGAGAAATAAAGAAAATATAAATACCCAATTATACCTTTATGACCATTTTAATGATTAATGCCATGTTTTAGAGGTCACAATTTTAATGGCGGTACGATCGCACAATATATGCAACCAGTGAACCGGATTACACCGTTGCCTCTCAAACGTAGCTGCCCAGGTATAATATTCGGTTACTGGCTGTAGGTGTTACCTTGGAAGCCCCAGACAAACGTTCCTTGGTTAAGATTTCCTGGTAGATGAGTAAAAATATTTGACCAGTTGTCCAGATCAATAAATATAATGTGTGTCATTGTCCGCAGGAAGTCCAAATCAGGCAAGTCGTTCTCTTTTTCGCCTACACCCGGGAAAAAATATATATTTATCACTAACTTGCATATACACATATATCAACAATAGCACACGGACTTGCATCATCCTCTAGAACAGTGGTTCTCAACCTTCCTAATGCCGCGACCCTTTAATACAGTTCCTCACGTTGTGGTGACCCCCAACCATAAAATTATGTAAAATGTAAAATGTGTTTTCCGATGATCTTAGGCGACCCCTGTGAAAGGGTCGTTAGACCCCCAAAGGGGTCGCGACCCACAGGTTGAGAACCCCTGCTCTGTCAGGGCAACAGAGTGGGTAATACAGATTTTTAACACAGAAAAGATGCTAGCGTGTTATTTGTTCAAGCCACATGCTTTGTTTTCCACAATTATATATTGAAAGGCTTTAAATAATTTCACTGAATATATATATTTATATACAGGTCTGGATTTCCTGAAAGAGCAGACAAGGGCTTTGGACTGCATAACCCTGATGAGGACCTAGGTGATCACTGCATCAGTGCCAATGTTACCAGAAACGTGCACTACAAGTACCCCTAAATGAGGATGATAGAGGTACGGAAGAGCACACATTTTTCCAAATTTTCCTCAATGGGACTTTGGTG
Organism: Spea multiplicata; assembly: GCA_009364415.1. Classification (NCBI taxonomy): domain Eukaryota; kingdom Metazoa; phylum Chordata; class Amphibia; order Anura; family Pelobatidae; genus Spea; species Spea multiplicata. The sequence goes on from VKOC01000010.1 coordinate 1,908,932, forward strand.
TTAAATCCACAATAAAATGCCAGATTGGAAATCCTGAAATGTCAGCAAGTTTGTTACAGCAATAGAAACTGACAAAAATTAGAAACCCAGTAGTAAACCAATTGGTTTTATGTGCCCTAAATAGCTCTTTTTCCCCAAATATCTTATGCCTTATCTAGTCAATCTGTATTATAATACCTGTATCCATTCCTTGCACCTGTGCACATTTCTTCTCAGGTGAAGCGGTCTCAGACCCTCCGCTGCTTTTCTTTCTCTGCCGGGGATGGGCCACCTTGTGTGAGTTTGGTTTCACACATGCACCACTGGCTGTGAATTGAAAGAAATCGTGCAGATTCTCTAAATTCCCATGACAGCTTTGAATTTTGGGTTTCCGAAGGAAACAGTGCTTGTCGTGATAGTGGCTTTGAGCACTCTTCGTGTCGGTGAATGACTTGGAACATGAGCTGCACTTCACAACAAAATCCTTGTCAGTAAGAGGACTGTCTATCTTGCAATTATGTTCTTTAAAGTCTTGAAGCGATTGGCCTGTTACTGCACAGATACAGCAGCTGTACCAGAGATGGCCTTTCTTCAACAAGCCTTCCAAGCAACGACCGTTCTCTACTTTTCTGACCTTTTTGTTCGCGTAGGAATCCAGACATCCACAAGTCAACCGATCTCCATTCTGAACTGGGTTTTGTACTGGATATTCTGGAACTTTGGCAGGAGCATGGATTTCATCTGGAACAAATGCATAGTCTGAGCTGTGGAAGCCCTCGTAGTGGTTATGAAAGTCCACCTCTTTATCAAAATAGAGATCCTCACATAGGCCACAAAAATATCTAATTTTTATGTTGCCATCATGTTGCTGCTGACTGTGTCGATACAGGGTCTCAATTTTGTGGAAGTGCTTTTTGCATGTGTCACAGCTATATTTGTGGATGTTCAAAGATTTGCAGTGCTGTTTAACAGTCTCTTCAGAGTCAAACATCTCCTCACAAATGTGGCACTGCCATTTCCCTGAACCTGGCCGGCGGGCCGTCGATGCTGTAGCTCGTGACATGGGTGGACTCTGTGTGGGCGTAGATGTGGATGGAAGGGACTGCTCCTCGGGAGTGTCTTGCTCAAAATAGTAGGAATGCCCTCCATGGTAGTCAGTCACATGCAACATCATGTCCTTGAGCCCTGGAATCTGAGTGTTGCAGGCTTTACACCAGTAACGGAAGTTATTCAAGTGTGCCCCTCCATGGAATCGGCTCATGTGAAGATGAATAATTGACAAATCCCCAGCAAGCTTGCCGCAGACCATGCATTTGTGGCAAATTTTGTTTTCCTCCATGATGTGCTTTTCTACTTCCGGTTCAGTGGCAAACTTTTTTAAGCATTCACAGAACCACGCGGTCACTGTCATCACAAAACCGCTCTCTTTTTTCCCATGGTATCCATTGAGGGTCATATTGTTTTTCGTGTCTCTTGAGCGCTTCATTAAAGGCGTACTTGGTCTATCACTTTTTAAGGTTCTTTTGAGCAGTGGTTTCAATCTGGCATTTGATGCAGATAAGCAAAAGTCAGCCACAGTTCTCACTCCTTTGTTGAGATAACAAAACGCCAGAATTGATTCTTCCATGTTAGTGATGATTTTCCCTCTGTGTTTAGTCTTTTCGAAGTGTTTTGTTACATGTGCATCACTGTTTAAGACTTGCCTACAAACAGCACATAAAGCTTTAACTCGAAACACCGCTGCAACTTCAGCGATGCTCATTTCTGATAGCGAAGCCGGCCCTGCATTGCGACACCGTGTCCTATTTTTAATACAAAGAAAGGAGGGAATTGGTCATATTAATATTGAATTGGTCACCTTCTCAGACCCTTACACAATGTATTTATAAGTTTAAAAAAAAATAGAAATATCCCTATTTCCTCTGCCAATATTTCTTTCATGCTTGTCCAAAGGTAATTACCGTATTTGCTCGATTATAAGACGACCCCCCAAAATCTGAATAAAAAGAAAAAAAAGCCTGAATATAAGATGACCCTAAAGGAAAAAAGTTTAACCAGTAAATGTTAATTCATGTAAACTATTTAATAAAAGCTATGATTGAGAAAACATTTTTTTATTTCTATTCCTTGTATTTTCCAACCTGTCCCCCAGTTACGCACATCTGCCCCCAGGCTTGCCACTCCAATATGGCACTGTGGCCCATGATATGCCTTTTAACTCTATATGCCACTGTGCCCCATGGTATGCCTTTTGACCCCCTATGTGCCACTCTGCCTCCAGAAATGCCTTATACCCCTATATCCCATTCTGGCATTTAGAGGGTTAAAATGCATATTATGGGGCAGAGTGGCATATAGGGAGGTATAAGGGCTCTGTTTAAATTGTGAGTACGCACTCTGTAGGAGATAGAGATTATATATCTATTTCTATATACAGACATATTGCACTATTTTTTGTATTTCTGTTTTTTTCATTACATGTTACCATCCAGCGACTACTTATAAAAGGGTGAGTTGTCACTTTGTGGAATAGGGGGTCATTCCACGTGAGTTTTTTGAGCTGCTATCTTCTAAACCTTGCACTACCATCACTACTGTTTACGTCCAGATCATGTTTACCATCAGACCTTTCTGTCATTGTATTTTCATCATAGTATTGACAAATTACGTGAAGGTTCACATAGAGTCTTTAGTCTTCCTTCTGAAGTGCCTAATGCGTTACTTTACATCTGGTTTTATGCTGGCCCATTAACTACATTTTCTCCTGGGCTAATATGGCTATATTCATTTTCTTATGAAGTTTCACATACAAACAGGCAGTAAAACGACCACGGCTGCTATGAGGAATCATTAGGAGCTCCTCACAACCGTGAAGTCTGTGACACTAACCTGAAATGAGCAGTAAGGTCCATGTGAGAGCGCAGTTCACCGCGACAAGAAGTACAACATACCCGATATGGGACATCTTTACAAAGAGCAAGTAAAACTTTCTTAGCATAGGATGGTAAGGGAATGGGGTACGCGGTAGCCTTTTCACCTGTGCAAAAATAAATTTAAAAAAAGTGTATATATATATATAGCTAGATAGATAGCAGTGCTGATAAAGTGATATTCCCAAGAATATTGTCAAATCAGTAATATTCAACATACCTACAAATTTGAAAGCTCTCCCCACATGATTCTGCAAAGTCATGTGTTGCAGGCATTCATCTCTTAGGTTAAAAAGCAGAAAACATTTGGGACATGCAAAACATTGAATGGTTTGGGCCGGAAGGTTTTTTTCATGGCCATCAGCCAATTTTGCCTGAAAAACAAATGCAGACTAAAAAAGGACACAGTAACAGTACAGATATATCTTAAAACAGTAAGAATCATGAAGATAACTATTGCACTCTACAACACAAACAATGAAAATCAGTAATATTCTATTACTAATATTACAAATAACTATTGCACTCTACAACACAAACAATGAACTCTGAATACATGATTGGTAGACATCAGTGACAAGAACTTGGGACGCAATCGGATTAGGGCATATTTTTGCATTATGAAATCCAAAGAGCCCTAAAAATGCATTCACTCACCTTTTGAGAGAGATGGTCTGTATATCCTTTCATTGATGGAAATCGCAGATGGCACAAAACACAGGCATAAGAAACTGCAGGAGCTCCGTGAAGGGTAATGGAGGGATCACATGGAGAATGGTCAAACCTTAAAGTAACAATATGCACTGATATGCGATAGACTGAAGACACCAAGGCCACCTGTCAACAACTGATCTTTACCAAAGAGGACATTTGCAAAGCAAAACCTTGACTAACATTTCTATTTTACATATAGAAAATTATTTTGTAATATAGATCAGGCAGAGACAAGGTTCAACTGATCTACCTGTAGACTTATGCAAAGAAAATTATTCAGCAAAAAGTGTACAGACCAGTAGCCGATAAATCAATAGAATCAGAGAATTATTAATTTCATGCATATTTCTGTCTCAAAGAAATACACATTTTGATATGCACATACCAACCCAACTCCATAACAATGCTCGAGTAGGCAAAGTTTTCTTTTCTCCACAGTTAAGTAGGAAGGTAAGCCAAGGAAAGGCAGTGTGTATACATTGATATTGTAAAGGAGCGTGTAACAGAACTGCAGAGGCTGAAAACCACATTTACCTTTTCAGATGGCCTAGGAGTAGCTGACCATTGTCAAATTTTTTATTGCAATGCATTACCGGGCAGGTAATAGACCTGGCGTTTGCCGGTGCTCGCTCACTACATGCCAACACAGGTCTTCGGCTTGCACTTACTGTACCTGGCCTGGGACCTGTATTAATAAAGAAAACAGTTTGAGACTAACATCCAATCACAGATCAGGAAACTGATAAAAATTTTTCTTAATCTTTCAGAAATATTAAAAAAGTAGTTAATTTTGTCTAGTTTAGGTTAAGTTAATAATCACAATTGGGGTATTTTTTTCCAATTGGCTCTAGTGGTGTACAATTCATCTATGCATAATCATACAATATAATGTCTTCCAAAAGAAAGCCCTGATTGTCCTGAAAAAAACCCCAATATATAAATTTGTGTGTGTTTACTGACAAAGGGCGACATTACGACTGAACAGACATAGTAAAAACATGACAGTTGCTGTTGTCCCGTAGTGTAAGGTAGTCTTGGGCCTAACATTATATGCTGGCACTCAGACTCAGTCAGCATGCTAGGGCTGAGAGAACGCCTATGGAGGTTGTAAACCCCACCTTCTTACAAGATGAAGAGAAAACAAACTTCGCATGTGTCCACTAATCAGTTGGCAAAAAACGGCACCAACTTGTAATGAGTATCCTTTTCCTGACAGCAGCTAATCACACCAGTGTCCCAAGCAGCCACACAAAGAATGCATAATAAAATACTAAAGTACTATTATGCATTATTTAGCTGGAAAAGAATAAAGCACACAGGGCACGGTTCCCTCTTGTGCAGAAAAGCCAACCACTTGCAGGAAAGCCCTCACATTGAAATCAATAAAACGGCTTTCTGCACGTAACTTGTGTGAGCCAACACTGGACCTGGCTGGGGGTGAGCGTGGTACCCATGTGCACTGGCAAGCAGGAAAGGTGCATATAATGGCCGAGCCATTCCATTAATTTAATGGTGCTATTAGATTGTCAGTGTGACTTTAAAAAGGGGATTATTTTACATCAAGAAGCTTCTGGGTTAGCAGACTGCAAATTTACACTACATGCCATGGAGCATCAAACGCCACTAGTCCGAGAGGATGGCCCCAAACTAGAAAAACAAGAAATATTTCCCTGTTGTGGCTATTGCGTGCACACCAGGGTAGAAATGTTTAAACTGGGCATAAAATTCCCATTCCTTAGGGGCACTACAGACCATTAATTAATAATGCTAATAAAAAGTTTAATAAGCGTGTAAAGAAAGCGTACCTGGTACTTTCAGCCACTGGTTGACACAGAGTCTCGCAGCATCTATCCCTGGATGATCCTTGATAAATTCTAGTTCTTGTAAACCATGAGCATGTTGGTGGTGTATTTTTTCCTAAATATAGGGAATACGTATGGCCATTAAAACAGCAATCGCAAGGAGAAAGAAAGTATGGGATTGTAATCAACTGTGTAAACAAATGTGGCATATGGCATTTAGCCAGTTCTTAAATGGTTCTATTATGTACAGAAACGCACAGTATAGAATTAAAAGCTCAGGAAGGAGGAGATGCATCTTTGGTAAGGCTTTTAATCACAATATTAAAAACTGAAATCTTCATTGCTGCTGGATGGCTTCACATGCATACAATTAAATGTTTACACTTTGTAATGTTTACACATTTTACACAGAAAGGAAGGATCTCACTGCAACACAAAACATGTGACATGCACTGAAAGAGCACATGTAAGCAAAAATGTATAAAAAGAGTTTAAAAGCATTACGCAGTTTACTGCGGAGCACAAAAATATTCTGCATATATACACTTCATTAAAACAGCCTGAAAAAAAAACAAAAAAAAACACACCCTTGCATGTACAAGCAGCATACATTTTTGCAGATGAAAATCTGTTGTAAAATTGCAGGTAAATGTTTTTTTTTCTAATTAAGAATTGTTTTCTAATTGTGGGTGGATTCTAATTCCATTTCACATTATAGCAGAGTTTCTATTAGGTGCCCAGGGCCGCTGTAATGCAGACACTGCACTGCAGAAGGTTGTTGGCTGGGAAATCTCAGAGGACACAAATGTTCCCAGTCAATTAAAAATCAGCCGGTCACATTGATCAACCTGCGTGGAATATAGGAAGATGTCAAACGTCAAGGAATATGACGGGCACTTCTCAATTCGTACATCTGAACTCACATGGAATGCTTTGTTTCTCTCCTCCCGCTGTTGTTTCTCTATCTCTACGTGGCGTGCGAGACGGTCAAGAGTTGAAGAGACCCTGTCCTTCTGGTGATCAATGTGGTCCTTTACTCTGGTCTGGAATAACACACATTAAATACACTTAATGATTAAGCAGAGGACGGAAATTACAATTCTGAAGTAGAAGTTTTAGAGAGGAGGTGTGACCCCATAGTCAACGGAGAAGATTACAAGTCTGCTGGAAAACTGCACTTCCAGTTTATTGCCATATCATACTAAACTGACCTAATCTGTACCTGAAAAATTAAAGATCAAGGCCTGGCAGAAATAGTGCAAAAGACTAAAGAGAATCACAATAGGGAAGATAGCCTTAAAATGTTGTGATGGGAGTTTTTCTATAGCTCCTTAAGCATCGTGCAGCTATTCTCTCTTTGATATTTCTATATTGTCAAACGCATAGTATTTGCGGAAGGTCTGCATACAACACTTTCTTGGACCTCTGTTTATTTAGATGAGGATGAGACGTCACTGGTTTGTTCTGAGAGTAATTGTTTGATGTTCTGCTGGAACGTGAGACAACATTGTCAAGTCCGGCTGTTGTGTAGTGTATTCTTGATCACAAGCCTCCCCTGCATTGCTCCAGTAGCCCCAAAGCTAAATATATGATCTTTTGTCCTCTTCTGTACAATAAAGCGTTTCTGTTCTTTAAAAACATGTTTCAGTGTTAAGGGATCTGAACAACTTTCTTGACGTAAGGTATGTTCCATCAGCTTACACTTGGTGTTGAAAATATGATCCTTAATTAGCCTATTTACCAAGTATGTTTGCAAAGTTTTGTTAATTTCTGTTAAGGACAGAGAGTACTGGGAAGTCCCAGCATCTGCCAAGGTCGGTGTCTAGTTCCAGACCCTGGGAAATCAAGTGGTGGAATGCAATTGCAATGTTGAGGAACGGTAGCTTCATGACCCTGTACAAGCTGCTGTTCATTTGGATTTATCACAGACCTCACCAATGGAGCCGACGTTCACTGCATATGTGGGTTGCATATGGCAACTTGAACTGTAGCCAGATCCAGACAAATGTGCCATTGTACAGAGTATTGTTGGAGATGAGCAAACCAAAAAACATATACAGGCTAATAAATTTGCTTCCTATCTTATCTACATACTGCATAAACGACAATGGAGGAAGACAAAAGGGTAGATATGATAGAAGGGGAGAAGATAAGCGCCCACCCTATAGTTCCGTCCCAATCACTACAAATGGCACAAATTGCAGATATGAAACCAGGGGATCAACATCCATACTTAAAAATATAGAGAAAACAGACTAGATCAAAACTATTGAGCATTTAGTTAGATACTGGAAGGTTAGGAAGGTGACACACACTTTTCGGGTACAATGCTGAATGCAAACAGGGAAAGGTCCAGCTTTCTTTTTCTTCAAGCCGAGACCCTATTCTCAGACCTACATCGACCCTTGAAGATGTCCAATCCCACGACTGACTATTCATACAGAATCTGGGTATTCTATTCTCGGCACTGCTACCCATACTCGGGTTGAATTTCCTGTGGCAATTCACATCCAGACAACGGTCAAAATCCATGTAAAGATGGGTGGAGGAAAATGATGTGCAATGGGTGTTCCACATTCCCTATAACCTGCAAGCTGTGGGCCTTATAAAGCTTGTGAACAGTACGCTGAGAGAACAAATACCCAAACTGACAGTAACACATTTTACAGGGGTGGGATCAGGCAGTCATAAAGCCCTTAAGAGGACGATAGTGTCCCAAACAGCATCCACTTATTAGGCCCAGCAGTGGTAGCAAGGACTAGAAATGAAAAATATGGAGAGGCCCGGGACCTAGAAATACTCATGGTCCTACCATGAGTTCTGGTACGCAGCCGCAAGATGGAATTGGAGTGTCCCTTTTTGCAAAAACATAAAAGACAAGTGACTGAAGACCAGGCAGACAATATATTGCTCCACTGCACAAGCTTTTAACTAGAACAACTGATGACATTGCAAAAGCTACTGAATATAGAGAGGAATAGAGCCATTCAAGGTGGACTTTTGCTGGATTGTATTAAGTTTCTTAATATTTAATGTTTTGGAAAACCAGATAAGGAAAATGATTAATCATGATCCGTTTGTATGCCAACCACACAAAGCACTTAGTTACTCTAAAGGCAAAAATATCCTTTTCTTCCCCTAACTGTTTTTTAATGTGGGTTTGCATTAATCTTTATATGCTGCCTCTTTATTCACAGTTTGCCACAAAAAAAAAAACAAAAGAAGAAGTGTGTACTCACTGGAACATGGTAACTTGTCAACACTATATCATCATCATCATCATCGCTACTGAGCAGATTTACGCATTCCAGAACCGGCCTCAAAGGGGCCTCCTATAAACGAAAGAAGAGTCTTTTTACAGACATTTCACTTTGTTATAAGAAGTATTAAAAAATACTAAATATGTTGCATAAATAAGAGAAATACACTTTGTTGACAGAAAGCTATGGAAACATAAGAATAAAACCAAATCAAATGGGCAGCCCATGCAGAGGCATTAGAGCACATTATGCAACTTCTCCCAAGATAAAGATATATTTATGCACAAGTATTTTCCCTTAAAAAAATCATACATTTAATGCCAACAGAGCTCATAACATCAATGGAATATACATACAATACCTTACATACAATAACTCATTAAATGCAAACATTTCCTAACAAACTTTGTTGTCCCCAAGCGTCTTACCAATATTCTGATGTGGATGCGTGCCACGCTAGTAAGTATTTCATGTATTAGGTAATGTCACTAGCAAAATAATGAGGTATACTTAAAAGGGACACAATACAGAATAGTAAGGTTGTGCACATAATGAAAGGCACCTTTATGGTCAAAGAAGCTCAATAAGAGCAAAATGCGTAAAGTGACTTAGAGACACAAGAGGGAGAAGTCAGACGGAAGTCACTGCATCCCCGAAACGGTGGCTTCCTATGCTGCTTGTTGGATAAAAGGTATATGTCCGGATGGCACCTGACCAGCGCATCCAAGCTTATATGTAAGCAGTACTATTTAGTACATCTATCTATACACACACAAATATCTTTTGAGCTTATAAGGCTTATAAGAATGGGAGTGTGACACATGTAAGGTTTTTTTGGTGGATTTTTCCTCCTATTGCAAAAAATATTATACAATATTTTTCTCTTTCTTTTTGACACTGGCCTTTTGACACTGTTTGAAATACAAACATCTTACAAGTACATTTCTCCTGAACCAATCTCTCTCGTGCACTTGTTTATGTGTTACACCTAAATGTATACACTGAGTTTTTTTCTGCAATTTAAATAATTAAAGAGTAACAAAATATTCACAAATATTTTTCACTCGTAGTGTAGGCGTCCTCCTATACACTGAGGATTGTGTAACATAAAAAAGTAAGGGTCATCATTAACAGAAGGATAGATCTACATTCCGTGTTCAAATATCTTATAATGGGTTGTCCCATCCCATGTCAGAACTAGTGGCTTGCCGACCATAGCGTATGACAGCAGAGCCCTCCATAATGTAAATGGACTGAATGGGAAGATCACTGAGCAGCTCTCCTAGTTGGCCCACTCCAGAACACATCACTGCTCTTCTCACTGAATAAGCTATGTATTATAAAACGACAGTTCAGCTCTTTCTACAGATGAAGCTCATTGGTGTTCCTTCATAATATAAATTAAAACCAGAGCTGTGTCTTTAGGTTGAGATATCTCAAAACCAACTAAAAAAGGCCAAGCTGTCCCCACGTAATGCATTGCCAAATCAGTTACTATAACTCATCCAACAAAAACTCAAGGATTAGCAAATCTCAATTAAGGAGCACACTAACACAAAAGGAGACGCAAGAAGACAAGATATCCTTGTCCAGAAAAAAGTCAACAGCGCACAACCGAGAGCTGAACTGATGAAATATTAACAACCAAAAGCAACTGGAAACTTACACTGACAAACTCGACCTCGTCGTCAGTGCACTGACTACCTTCAGGATTTGTTGTGTCATCTTTACTGGGGACAGATAAATCCATTATCTATGGGAAACAGAGATGTTCATCAGTTAATACAGATACTATTGCTTAGCACGGTTCAATCTAGAGGTTATAGAACTTCTTTAGGGTAATGGTGCAATGGTTTATTAGGATATAAAAAGTCAAATAGAAACATATAATTGATCTTTTTACTAGTGCATTAAAAGTGGATATCACCCCCAAACAAAAAAAGAGCATTTTCTAGCATTCAGAGGACCAAAAGTGTGAGGAATATTCAATATCTGCAAATCATATGACATCCAATTCTGGCTTCTTGCACTGTTCGTAGGCACGTAGGTATAAGTCGAGAGAGCTCTGTGCTGCAGAACCACACATCTGCTTTCCCTTGTGGGCTGGTAGAAGATACCAAATGTGCTGAATAACTTTCTCCCAACCTTTACATTAAGCTACTCACAGTTGGTTTCACAATAGGTCTTCTCCTCCAGCATGCGGGTTTGAGCGTGTATTTATAGAGTACCTCTCACAATCCAGATGGAAAACCTAGGAAATCACAGATATGTTCAAATATTTTGTGTCTTTTATGGCAATTAGCGCAAGAAAACAGAATACAGGTTATGCCTGTAAAAAAGCAGCAACAGTAACGCCAAGTATCTATAATCAAATGAAGACATTTTACTTTGTTTTTCCTGGATACTGCTTTAATGATGATTGACTCCATCGCGCTAAATACTGTGTTGAATTGTCATCTTGTTGCCTGAACTATATTTGTGATTACTCTTTTATAGAGGAACGTCCAATTGTGGACAATTCGGAATTATGGAAAAGTCTCCTAAATCAAAGCAGGTTCACCCAATTTCCTACAGTAGGGTTTCATCGATACACTCTTCCCTGATTTGAAGGCCCTAACTATGTCAGAGCTGGAGAACAAAACTGAACATAAAAAAAATACAATACGTTCAAGCAATAACAAAGGATAAACAGAGTGGTGGATTCATTCAATACCAGTTCTATCTTAGGTCTCCAATAAGGCAGACACCCTTTAAACCTGCCAGATCTTGGAACACCTTGTGGATAGACAGACCAGCAGTCTTGTGTACATGGGGTGGGGAAGTGGTTTGGCCAGGGGACTGCGTCTGAATAAACATTAAAGGGACCTCTGTTCAGGGCCAAAAGCAACCAATACAATAACGCTATACTAATTCTACATAGCGTCAAAATAACAGAGAAAAAAATCCACATAAGCTAAGAACTGCCAATAAGTGCAAGCAGAACAAGGATTACATATTGAGGTTTATAAGAGGTGACAAGAGTTGTCATTTCACTGGTTTCTCATTTTACTCTTCATCATGAAGGGGCAGCAATGGCAAGTTCCCCAGCGAAAGGGGATGAGCTTGCCCTGTATAACGCATAACTCAACATCTGAGCAGATTGACAAAATCCTACCAATTTATACACTACATAGGGCGAGCCAAGCGCTTCCCGTAGCAGAAGCTCGCTGGAGGCACGTTATACTGGAGGCACGTTATACTGGAGGCACTGGTATAGTAAAGTGAAGGAGCTGAAACAACTCTTCTGTCAAGTCTCCATGTAGTGAACAGAATCCTTTGTGTTTAATGCAGGCTTGTTTAACCCCTTCGTGACCTTTGCCGGTTCTGGACCGTCATGACAAGAAGGTCACTAAATGACCTTTGACGGTCCTGAACCGTCAAAAAGTTAAATAAGCTTAGAAAGTGATCAACGATCACTTTCTTCGCTTAAACGGCCTTGCTGCAATGCCTCGATGTCGAGGCATTCAGCAAGGCCGAGATCGGCATCGGGGGCCATGTCTGGCCCCTCCCCGGGGCGTCAACAGCCGCCATACATTTGTATGGCGGCGGACGCCCGTTTTAAAAGCGTTTAGGAGGCGATCAACGATCGCCTCCTAAACTTAAATGGTGTCGCTGGAATGCCTCGATCAGGAGGCATCCAGCGACACCAAACACTTACCTTTAGGTGGGCTGTGACCGCTCCGGAGAGCGGTCACAGCCGCAGCTACCGTTGATCTTCGCCATCAATAAAGATGGCCGCCGCTCTGTGGAAAAAAACAAACAAGTTTAAAAGTTCGCTAGATGGTCTCCAGACCCTCTAGAGAACTGGCTCCACTTGCTGGTTGAATACAGGTACTGCATTCAACCATGCAAGTCAATGGAGCCCAGCTTTCTAATCACTATGTGATTAGTAAAATATTCAAAAAAAATAATAAAAAATGGAAAAAAAAATAAAAAAAAATGTGCTAACATTTAAAAATAATTATGCAGTGATGTCACTAGATGAACCATCCAGTACCAGCAAAATGTGTAAAAAATATATAAAAAAAGTATTAAAAAAATAAAACAAATATAAAAAATAAAGTTTATTATTTTGAGCAAGTGCTAAAATTTCTCAAAAATCTCAACAAAGAGTTAAAATAAAAGCACTTCAAATACCCAAGGGGTGTCTAATATAAAAAAAAATGGCTGATGGGGTAAATTGGAGTGGCCTAGATAGGGCATAGGTACAGACTGACCAAAATGGAGAAAAAAAGCGCACTTCCCAAATGTGGCATTTTAAATCTGAAACAACCCGACAAACCCATGCATGTGGGGTATCACTGCACTCAGGAGATGTTCCTGAACACACATTGGGGGGTTGTTTGACAGTGACATATACCAGAACCTGTATATCTATAACTAAAGTACAATTTGTGTGAAAAAAATTACTATTACAAAGTTTGACAAAGTGTAGTTGTATAATTGGTGCATGGAAAGGGTTAAAATAACAGCATTTGGAATACCCTGGGGTGTCTAGTTTTCAAAAATATATGGTTTGAATGGGTTAAATTGAGTTAACCAGCTTCAAAGATATTCCAAAGAGGAGATGGAGGCAGACTGACCAGATTTGTTAAAAAAGATTTGGAAATCATAAAACGCTGCTTGTACTTATTGCCCTATAACGTACAAAAAACAGCAAAAAAACATAAAAACATTGGGTATCTCTCAACTCAGGACAAGTAGTAGAATCTATTTAGCTAGTTTTTTTACTTGCTTTTTTAGGTGAGTAAAAGATTTTTCAAATAAAAGTCATAAAATGTGTTTTTTTTCAATTTTTCACCATGTTTTTTTTATTTTTTTTATAGTAAATAAGATGATACGATCAAAATAATGGTATCTGAAGAAAGCCCATCTTGTCCTGAAAAAAACAATATATAACTTATGTGGGTACACTAAATGGGTGAGGAGAAAGTTACACCTGAACACAAGCACCACAAAAGTGTCAAAACAGCCACGGTCCCACAGGGTAGAAAACGAAAAATGAGCCCGGTCCTTAAGGGGTTAAAAAAACAAAGCTCTCCTGTTAATTGGGTTATGCAGAATCCCTATCTGTAATCTAACTACACGGTGCCCGATACGGGAAAAGCAAAGAAGGTTGCTATATTGTTTGTGGTCCCGATTTCATTATTCGAAATGACAGGTAATGTGTCCAAGAGAATATATATATATATAATATATATATATATATATATACATATATATACACACACACATACATATATACACACACACACAGTCACCCAACAGAAACATGGTCCAGCATCACATGAGAGGTGTGGCAAACGCCTGACCTCAAACAGCACAGTATTATCCAAGTCATAAAATGTCTGCTTTACCCCAACCGCTAAAGCCACTACCATAGACCATGTTGACTTTAAACTTGAGTTGGATAGCAAATGTATTTTTTTAATGTATTCTCTCTAACAGGGTACACCATTCCAGTAAATAACATGACTCTAACAAGGGGTCACCATAACATCCACAAAACCACACACCTAATAACTACACTAATATACCAGTTATGGCAACACCCACTGCCACTCATAGGTGGGACATGTGTATATCAGGGTTACAATACCGTATATGCATTTAATAGAAGACATGTTCTGCGTCATAATTGTAAAGGGGTATTTAATGCCACCTATTTTTCTTTAGACTGTGTATACGTATAGAAAACGCACATACATCGCCTTGATCTGCGGAGCTAACCTATACAATTACCCATTCGGCAACTCCTAGCAGCTCAGCCAGCTACAACGGGGGCGGCAGGAAGCGACAGGTGCACTGCCGGTTTATCCCTGTGCTGCCTGCGCTTTAGACCGCGTGGTGGGTTGATGGTCACCCGCTACTCACAGCCGCTTACCGCCCGGGGGGAGTGATCAGCACAACCACGAAAACAAGCAGATTCCCGCGCCACGCTGCGATAACGTGCTTCTCGCTGCGACGATATAAGGGCTTCTGGGGAATGTAGTTCCGCTATAGAGACATGTAGTGAAAGGAAGGACTGAGCGTCACACTATAGAGCAGGGGTGGGCAATTAATTTTCCCATGGGGCCACATGAGAAATTGGAATGGTTTTAGAGGGCCAGACCTCTACAAACTACAAACTCCGAAGCCTTGTCCATTTTGTTAACTTATGTGCTGTTTAATAAAGTTATTCAAGCCTACGTCATTGGTAGAGGTGCTTGAATAAGTAAGGCCTGAATAACTATTAGCACAGCACAGAAGTGAACAAAATGAACAAGGCTTCGGAGTGCATACCGTATTTTTCGCTCTATAAGACGCACCTGCTGATAAGACGCACCTAGATTTTAGAGGAGAAAAAAAAGGAAAAAATATTTTGAGCTAAAAAATGGGCTAAAATATTTATTACAATAACTGAATAAGCTATGAACACAGTAAGACACACGCAGTAAGACACACACAGACACGGTGCTTTGCCCAGGTCTGACGAGAACTTGGGACGCAATCGGATTAGGGCATATTTTTGCATTATGAAATCCAAAGACCCCTAAAAATGCATTCACTCACCTTTTGAGAGAGATGGTCTGTATATCCTTTCATTGATGGAAATCGCAGATGGCACAAAACACAGGCATAAGAAACTGCAGGAGCTCCGTGAAGGGTAATGGAGGGATCACATGGAGAATGGTCAAACCTTAAAGTAACAATATGCACTGATATGCGATAGACTGAAGACACCAAGGCCACCTGTCAACAACTGATCTTTACCAAAGAGGACATTTGCAAAGCAAGACCTTGACTAACATTTCTATTTTACATATAGAAAATTATTTTGTAATATAGATCAGGCAGAGACAAGGTTCAACTGATCTACCTGTAGACTTATGCAAAGAAAATTATTCAGCAAAAAGTGTACAGACCACTAGCCGATAAATCAATAGAATCAGAAAATTAATTTCATGCATATTTCTGTCTCAAAGAAATACGCATTTTGATATGCACATACCAACCCAACGCCATAACAACGCTCGAGTAGGCAAAGTTTTCTTTTCTCCACAGTTAAGTAGGAAGGTAAGCCAAGGAAAGGCAGTGTGTATACATTGATATTGTAAAGGAGCGTGTAACAGAACTGCAGAGGCTGAAAACCACATTTACCTTTTCAGATGGCCTAGGAGTAGCTGACCATTGTCAAATTTTTTATTGCAATGCATTACCGGGCAGGTAATAGACCTGGCGTTTGCCGGTGCTCGCTCACTACATGCCAACACAGGTCTTCGGCTTGCACTTACTGTACCTGGCCTGGGACCTGTATTAATAAAGAAAACAGTTTGAGACTAACATCCAATCACAGATCAGGAAACTGATAAAAATTTTTCTTAATCTTTCAGAAATATTAAAAAAGTAGTTAATTTTGTCTAGTTTAGGTTAAGTTAATAATCACAATTGGGGTATTTTTTTCCAATTGGCTCTAGTGGTGTACAATTCATCTATGCATAATCATACAATATAATGTCTTCCAAAAGAAAGCCCTGATTGTCCTGAAAAACCCCAATATATAAATTTGTGTGTGTTTACTGACAAAGGGCGACATTACGACTGAACAGACATAGTAAAAACATGACAGTTGCTGTTGTCCCGTAGTGTAAGGTAGTCTTGGGCCTAACATTATATGCTGGCACTCAGACTCAGTCAGCATGCTAGGGCTGAGAGAACGCCTATGGAGGTTGTAAACCCCACCTTCTTACAAGATGAAGAGAAAACAAACTTCGCATGTGTCCACTAATCAGTTGGCAAAAAACGGCACCAACTTGTAATGAGTATCCTTTTCCTGACAGCAGCTAATCACACCAGTGTCCCAAGCAGCCACACAAAGAATGCATAATAAAATACTAAAGTACTATTATGCATTATTTAGCTGGAAAAGAATAAAGCACACAGGGCACTGTTCCCTCTTGTGCAGGAAAGCCCTCACATTGAAATCAATAAAACAGCTTTCTGCACGTAACTCTTGTGTGAGCCAACACTGGACCTGGCTGGGGGTGAGCGTGGTACCCATGTGCACTGGCAAGCAGGAAAGGTGCATATAATGGCCGAGCCATTCCATTAATTTAATGGTGCTATTAGATTGTCAGTGTGACTTTAAAAAGGGGATTATTTTACATCAAGAAGCTTCTGGGTTAGCAGACTGCAAATTTACACTACATGCCATGGAGCATCAAACGCCACTAGTCCGAGAGGATGGCCCCAAACTAGAAAAACAAGAAATATTTCCCTGTTGTGGCTATTGCGTGCACACCAGGGTAGAAATGTTTAAACTGGGCATAAAATTCCCATTCCTTAGGGGCACTACAGACCATTAATTAATAATGCTAATAAAAAGTTTAATAAGCGTGTAAAGAAAGCGTACCTGGTACTTTCAGCCACTGGTTGACACAGAGTCTCGCAGCATCTATCCCTGGATGATCCTTGATAAATTCTAGTTCTTGTAAACCATGAGCATGTTGGTGGTGTATTTTTTCCTAAATATAGGGAATACGTATGGCCATTAAAACAGCAATCGCAAGGAGAAAGAAAGTATGGGATTGTAATCAACTGTGTAAACAAATGTGGCATATGGCATTTAGCCAGTTCTTAAATGGTTCTATTATGTACAGAAACGCACAGTATAGAATTAAAAGCTCAGGAAGGAGGAGATGCATCTTTGGTAAGGCTTTTAATCACAATATTAAAAACTGAAATCTTCATTGCTGCTGGATGGCTTCACATGCATACAATTAAATGTTTACACTTTGTAATGTTTACACATTTTACACAGAAAGGAAGGATCTCACTGCAACACAAAACATGTGACATGCACTGAAAGAGCACATGTAAGCAAAAATGTATAAAAAGAGTTTAAAAGCATTACGCAGTTTACTGCGGAGCACAAAAATATTCTGCATATATACACTTCATTAAAACAGCCTGAAAAAAAAACAAAAAAAAACACACCCTTGCATGTACAAGCAGCATACATTTTTGCAGATGAAAATCTGTTGTAAAATTGCAGGTAAATGTTTTTTTTTCTAATTAAGAATTGTTTTCTAATTGTGGGTGGATTCTAATTCCATTTCACATTATAGCAGAGTTTCTATTAGGTGCCCAGGGCCGCTGTAATGCAGACACTGCACTGCAGAAGGTTGTTGGCTGGGAAATCTCAGAGGACACAAATGTTCCCAGTCAATTAAAAATCAGCCGGTCACATTGATCAACCTGCGTGGAATATAGGAAGATGTCAAACGTCAAGGAATATGACGGGCACTTCTCAATTCGTACATCTGAACTCACCTGGAATGCTTTGTTTCTCTCCTCCCGCTGTTGTTTCTCTATCTCTACGTGGCGTGCGAGACGGTCAAGAGTTGAAGAGACCCTGTCCTTCTGGTGATCAATGTGGTCCTTTACTCTGGTCTGGAATAACACACATTAAATACACTTAATGATTAAGCAGAGGACGGAAATTACAATTCTGAAGTAGAAGTTTTAGAGAGGAGGTGTGACCCCATAGTCAACGGAGAAGATTACAAGTCTGCTGGAAAACTGCACTTCCAGTTTATTGCCATATCATACTAAACTGACCTAATCTGTACCTGAAAAATTAAAGATCAAGGCCTGGCAGAAATAGTGCAAAAGACTAAAGAGAATCACAATAGGGAAGATAGCCTTAAAATGTTGTGATGGGAGTTTTTCTATAGCTCCTTAAGCATCGTGCAGCTATTCTCTCTTTGATATTTCTATATTGTCAAACGCATAGTATTTGCGGAAGGTCTGCATACAACACTTTCTTGGACCTCTGTTTATTTAGATGAGGATGAGACGTCACTGGTTTGTTCTGAGAGTAATTGTTTGATGTTCTGCTGGAACGTGAGACAACATTGTCAAGTCCGGCTGTTGTGTAGTGTATTCTTGATCACAAGCCTCCCCTGCATTGCTCCAGTAGCCCCAAAGCTAAATATATGATCTTTTGTCCTCTTCTGTACAATAAAGCGTTTCTGTTCTTTAAAAACATGTTTCAGTGTTAAGGGATCTGAACAACTTTCTTGACGTAAGGTATGTTCCATCAGCTTACACTTGGTGTTGAAAATATGATCCTTAATTAGCCTATTTACCAAGTATGTTTGCAAAGTTTTGTTAATTTCTGTTAAGGACAGAGAGTACTGGGAAGTCCCAGCATCTGCCAAGGTCGGTGTCTAGTTCCAGACCCTGGGAAATCAAGTGGTGGAATGCAATTGCAATGTTGAGGAACGGTAGCTTCATGACCCTGTACAAGCTGCTGTTCATTTGGATTTATCACAGACCTCACCAATGGAGCCGACGTTCACTGCATATGTGGGTTGCATATGGCAACTTGAACTGTAGCCAGATCCAGACAAATGTGCCATTGTACAGAGTATTGTTGGAGATGAGCAAACCAAAAAACATATACAGGCTAATAAATTTGCTTCCTATCTTATCTACATACTGCATAAACGACAATGGAGGAAGACAAAAGGGTAGATATGATAGAAGGGGAGAAGATAAGCGCCCACCCTATAGTTCCGTCCCAATCACTACAAATGGCACAAATTGCAGATATGAAACCAGGGGATCAACATCCATACTTAAAAATATAGAGAAAACAGACTAGATCAAAACTATTGAGCATTTAGTTAGATACTGGAAGGTTAGGAAGGTGACACACACTTTTCGGGTACAATGCTGAATGCAAACAGGGAAAGGTCCAGCTTTCTTTTTCTTCAAGCCGAGACCCTATTCTCAGACCTACATCGACCCTTGAAGATGTCCAATCCCACGACTGACTATTCATACAGAATCTGGGTATTCTATTCTCGGCACTGCTACCCATACTCGGGTTGAATTTCCTGTGGCAATTCACATCCAGACAACGGTCAAAATCCATGTAAAGATGGGTGGAGGAAAATGATGTGCAATGGGTGTTCCACATTCCCTATAACCTGCAAGCTGTGGGCCTTATAAAGCTTGTGAACAGTACGCTGAGAGAACAAATACCCAAACTGACAGTAACACATTTTACAGGGGTGGGATCAGGCAGTCATAAAGCCCTTAAGAGGACGATAGTGTCCCAAACAGCATCCACTTATTAGGCCCAGCAGTGGTAGCAAGGACTAGAAATGAAAAATATGGAGAGGCCCGGGACCTAGAAATACTCATGGTCCTACCATGAGTTCTGGTACGCAGCCGCAAGATGGAATTGGAGTGTCCCTTTTTGCAAAAACATAAAAGACAAGTGACTGAAGACCAGGCAGACAATATATTGCTCCACTGCACAAGCTTTTAACTAGAACAACTGATGACATTGCAAAAGCTACTGAATATAGAGAGGAATAGAGCCATTCAAGGTGGACTTTTGCTGGATTGTATTAAGTTTCTTAATATTTAATGTTTTGGAAAACCAGATAAGGAAAATGATTAATCATGATCCGTTTGTATGCCAACCACACAAAGCACTTAGTTACTCTAAAGGCAAAAATATCCTTTTCTTCCCCTAACTGTTTTTTAATGTGGGTTTGCATTAATCTTTATATGCTGCCTCTCTATTCACAGTTTGCCACAAAAAAAAAACAAAAGAAGAAGTGTGTACTCACTGGAACATGGTAACTTGTCAACACTATATCATCATCATCATCATCGCTACTGAGCAGATTTACGCATTCCAGAACCGGCCTCAAAGGGGCCTCCTATAAACGAAAGAAGAGTCTTTTTACAGACATTTCACTTTGTTATAAGAAGTATTAAAAAATACTAAATATGTTGCATAAATAAGAGAAATACACTTTGTTGACAGAAAGCTATGGAAACATAAGAATAAAACCAAATCAAATGGGCAGCCCATGCAGAGGCATTAGAGCACATTATGCAACTTCTCCCAAGATAAAGATATATTTATGCACAAGTATTTTCCCTTAAAAAAATCATACATTTAATGCCAACAGAGCTCATAACATCAATGGAATATACATACAATACCTTACATACAATAACTCATTAAATGCAAACATTTCCTAACAAACTTTGTTGTCCCCAAGCGTCTTACCAATATTCTGATGTGGATGGGTGCCACGCTAGTAAGTATTTCATGTATTAGGTAATGTCACTAGCAAAATAATGAGGTATACTTAAAAGGGACACAATACAGAATAGTAAGGTTGTGCACATAATGAAAGGCACCTTTATGGTCAAAGAAGCTCAATAAGAGCAAAATGCGTAAAGTGACTTAGAGACACAAGAGGGAGAAGTCAGACGGAAGTCACTGCATCCCCGAAACGGTGGCTTCCTATGCTGCTTGTTGGATAAAAGGTATATGTCCGGATGGCACCTGACCAGCGCATCCAAGCTTATATGTAAGCAGTACTATTTAGTACATCTATCTATACACACACAAATATCTTTTGAGCTTATAAGGCTTATAAGAATGGGAGTGTGACACATGTAAGGTTTTTTTGGTGGATTTTTCCTCCTATTGCAAAAAATATTATACAATATTTTTCTCTTTCTTTTTGACACTGGCCTTTTGACACTGTTTGAAATACAAACATCTTACAAGTACATTTCTCCTGAACCAATCTCTCTCGTGCACTTGTTTATGTGTTACACCTAAATGTATACACTGAGTTTTTTTCTGCAATTTAAATAATTAAAGAGTAACAAAATATTCACAAATATTTTTCACTCGTAGTGTAGGCGTCCTCCTATACACTGAGGATTGTGTAACATAAAAAAGTAAGGGTCATCATTAACAGAAGGATAGATCTACATTCCGTGTTCAAATATCTTATAATGGGTTGTCCCATCCCATGTCAGAACTAGTGGCTTGCCGACCATAGCGTATGACAGCAGAGCCCTCCATAATGTAAATGGACTGAATGGGAAGATCACTGAGCAGCTCTCCTAGTTGGCCCACTCCAGAACACATCACTGCTCTTCTCACTGAATAAGCTATGTATTATAAAACGACAGTTCAGCTCTTTCTACAGATGAAGCTCATTGGTGTTCCTTCATAATATAAATTAAAACCAGAGCTGTGTCTTTAGGTTGAGATATCTCAAAACCAACTAAAAAAGGCCAAGCTGTCCCCACGTAATGCATTGCCAAATCAGTTACTATAACTCATCCAACAAAAACTCAAGGATTAGCAAATCTCAATTAAGGAGCACACTAACACAAAAGGAGACGCAAGAAGACAAGATATCCTTGTCCAGAAAAAAGTCAACAGCGCACAACCGAGAGCTGAACTGATGAAATATTAACAACCAAAAGCAACTGGAAACTTACACTGACAAACTCGACCTCGTCGTCAGTGCACTGACTACCTTCAGGATTTGTTGTGTCATCTTTACTGGGGACAGATAAATCCATTATCTATGGGAAACAGAGATGTTCATCAGTTAATACAGATACTATTGCTTAGCACGGTTCAATCTAGAGGTTATAGAACTTCTTTAGGGTAATGGTGCAATGGTTTATTAGGATATAAAAAGTCAAATAGAAACATATAATTGATCTTTTTACTAGTGCATTAAAAGTGGATATCACCCCCAAACAAAAAAAGAGCATTTTCTAGCATTCAGAGGACCAAAAGTGTGAGGAATATTCAATATCTGCAAATCATATGACATCCAATTCTGGCTTCTTGCACTGTTCGTAGGCACGTAGGTATAAGTCGAGAGAGCTCTGTGCTGCAGAACCACACATCTGCTTTCCCTTGTGGGCTGGTAGAAGATACCAAATGTGCTGAATAACTTTCTCCCAACCTTTACATTAAGCTACTCACAGTTGGTTTCACAATAGGTCTTCTCCTCCAGCATGCGGGTTTGAGCGTGTATTTATAGAGTACCTCTCACAATCCAGATGGAAAACCTAGGAAATCACAGATATGTTCAAATATTTTGTGTCTTTTATGGCAATTAGCGCAAGAAAACAGAATACAGGTTATGCCTGTAAAAAAGCAGCAACAGTAACGCCAAGTATCTATAATCAAATGAAGACATTTTACTTTGTTTTTCCTGGATACTGCTTTAATGATGATTGACTCCATCGCGCTAAATACTGTGTTGAATTGTCATCTTGTTGCCTGAACTATATTTGTGATTACTCTTTTATAGAGGAACGTCCAATTGTGGACAATTCGGAATTATGGAAAAGTCTCCTAAATCAAAGCAGGTTCACCCAATTTCCTACAGTAGGGTTTCATCGATACACTCTTCCCTGATTTGAAGGCCCTAACTATGTCAGAGCTGGAGAACAAAACTGAACATAAAAAAAATACAATACGTTCAAGCAATAACAAAGGATAAACAGAGTGGTGGATTCATTCAATACCAGTTCTATCTTAGGTCTCCAATAAGGCAGACACCCTTTAAACCTGCCAGATCTTGGAACACCTTGTGGATAGACAGACCAGCAGTCTTGTGTACATGGGGTGGGGAAGTGGTTTGGCCAGGGGACTGCGTCTGAATAAACATTAAAGGGACCTCTGTTCAGGGCCAAAAGCAACCAATACAATAACGCTATACTAATTCTACATAGCGTCAAAATAACAGAGAAAAAAATCCACATAAGCTAAGAACTGCCAATAAGTGCAAGCAGAACAAGGATTACATATTGAGGTTTATAAGAGGTGACAAGAGTTGTCATTTCACTGGTTTCTCATTTTACTCTTCATCATGAAGGGGCAGCAATGGCAAGTTCCCCAGCGAAAGGGGATGAGCTTGCCCTGTATAACGCATAACTCAACATCTGAGCAGATTGACAAAATCCTACCAATTTATACACTACATAGGGCGAGCCAAGCGCTTCCCGTAGCAGAAGCTCGCTGGAGGCACGTTATACTGGAGGCACGTTATACTGGAGGCACTGGTATAGTAAAGTGAAGGAGCTGAAACAACTCTTCTGTCAAGTCTCCATGTAGTGAACAGAATCCTTTGTGTTTAATGCAGGCTTGTTTAACCCCTTCGTGACCTTTGCCGGTTCTGGACCGTCATGACAAGAAGGTCACTAAATGACCTTTGACGGTCCTGAACCGTCAAAAAGTTAAATAAGCTTAGAAAGTGATCAACGATCACTTTCTTCGCTTAAACGGCCTTGCTGCAATGCCTCGATGTCGAGGCATTCAGCAAGGCCGAGATCGGCATCGGGGGCCATGTCTGGCCCCTCCCCGGGGCGTCAACAGCCGCCATACATTTGTATGGCGGCGGACGCCCGTTTTAAAAGCGTTTAGGAGGCGATCAACGATCGCCTCCTAAACTTAAATGGTGTCGCTGGAATGCCTCGATCAGGAGGCATCCAGCGACACCAAACACTTACCTTTAGGTGGGCTGTGACCGCTCCGGAGAGCGGTCACAGCCGCAGCTACCGTTGATCTTCGCCATCAATAAAGATGGCCGCCGCTCTGTGGAAAAAAACAAACAAGTTTAAAAGTTCGCTAGATGGTCTCCAGACCCTCTAGAGAACTGGCTCCACTTGCTGGTTGAATACAGGTACTGCATTCAACCATGCAAGTCAATGGAGCCCAGCTTTCTAATCACTATGTGATTAGTAAAATATTCAAAAAAAATAATAAAAAATGGAAAAAAAAATAAAAAAAAATGTGCTAACATTTAAAAATAATTATGCAGTGATGTCACTAGATGAACCATCCAGTACCAGCAAAATGTGTAAAAAATATATAAAAAAAGTATTAAAAAAATAAAACAAATATAAAAAATAAAGTTTATTATTTTGAGCAAGTGCTAAAATTTCTCAAAAATCTCAACAAAGAGTTAAAATAAAAGCACTTCAAATACCCAAGGGGTGTCTAATATAAAAAAAAATGGCTGATGGGGTAAATTGGAGTGGCCTAGATAGGGCATAGGTACAGACTGACCAAAATGGAGAAAAAAAGCGCACTTCCCAAATGTGGCATTTTAAATCTGAAACAACCCGACAAACCCATGCATGTGGGGTATCACTGCACTCAGGAGATGTTCCTGAACACACATTGGGGGGTTGTTTGACAGTGACATATACCAGAACCTGTATATCTATAACTAAAGTACAATTTGTGTGAAAAAAATTACTATTACAAAGTTTGACAAAGTGTAGTTGTATAATTGGTGCATGGAAAGGGTTAAAATAACAGCATTTGGAATACCCTGGGGTGTCTAGTTTTCAAAAATATATGGTTTGAATGGGTTAAATTGAGTTAACCAGCTTCAAAGATATTCCAAAGAGGAGATGGAGGCAGACTGACCAGATTTGTTAAAAAAGATTTGGAAATCATAAAACGCTGCTTGTACTTATTGCCCTATAACGTACAAAAAACAGCAAAAAAACATAAAAACATTGGGTATCTCTCAACTCAGGACAAGTAGTAGAATCTATTTAGCTAGTTTTTTTACTTGCTTTTTTAGGTGAGTAAAAGATTTTTCAAATAAAAGTCATAAAATGTGTTTTTTTTCAATTTTTCACCATGTTTTTTTTATTTTTTTTATAGTAAATAAGATGATACGATCAAAATAATGGTATCTGAAGAAAGCCCATCTTGTCCTGAAAAAAACAATATATAACTTATGTGGGTACACTAAATGGGTGAGGAGAAAGTTACACCTGAACACAAGCACCACAAAAGTGTCAAAACAGCCACGGTCCCACAGGGTAGAAAACGAAAAATGAGCCCGGTCCTTAAGGGGTTAAAAAAACAAAGCTCTCCTGTTAATTGGGTTATGCAGAATCCCTATCTGTAA
>VKOC01000010.1:1964689-2023618 GCA_009364415.1 Spea multiplicata
ATGAAGACAGGGGCAGAATCTTAACAACAAAGAAAAACACAACAAGCTGGTCAGATAGGAGTATTGAGGAAAAAAGAGAAGGGTGTTAGGTGTGAAACAAAAAGGTAGAGTTGGTGGGTAAGGATTGTGTGGCTGGATGATATAGGAGACTATATTTGGCGGTAGGTATGTGGCTTGCTGGTACGGCACTGGGTAGGTGGCTGTGTGTTGGTTGGTATGGCACTGGGTAGGTGGCTGTGTGTTGGTTGGTATGGCACTGGTAGGTGGCTGTGTGTTTGGTTGTATGGGCACTGGGTAGGTGGCTATGGTGCTGGTGGGTAAATGGAGCAACTGGTAAGGTGGCTGTGTGCTGGTTGGTAGGGCACTGGGTGGTGGCTCTGAGTGCTGGTTGGTAATGGCACTGGTAGGTGGCTGTGTTCGTGGTTGGTATGGACTGGTAGGTGGCTGTAGTGTTGTTCGTATGGCACTGGTAGGTGGTGTGTGCTGGATGTAGGTATGGCACTGGGTGGGTGGCTGTGTGCTGGTTGGTATGGCACTGGGTAGGTGGCTGTGTGTTGGTTGGTAAGGCACTGGGTAGGAGGCTGTGTGCTGACTGGTAAGGCACTGGGTAGATGGATGTGTATTGGTTGGTATGGCACTGGGTAGGTGGCTGTGTGTTGGTTGGTATGGCACTGGGTAGGAGGCTGTGTGTTGGTTGGTATGGCACTGGGTAGGTGGATGTGTGCTGGCTGGTAAGGCACTGAGTAGGTGGCTGAGCATTGTCTGGAATGGCAGTAATTAGGTGGCTGAGCGTTTTCCGGAATGGCAGTAGGTAGGTGGCTAGACTGTTGGGTGGTCTGTCAGTAGATTGAAAAGTGAGGTGTTGGCAGGAGGTGAGGGAGAGGTGATTAGGAAACAATGAGGTGTCGAAGAGAGTGATAGAGCCTTAGCAAAGAGGAGGATATTCTGAGAAGAAGAAGATGAGGTTGAAAGACAGGGGAGAGGCGACTGTCACACAATGAGAGGGTAGCAGGAAAGAGTAAAGTGTTGGTAGAGAGCAGTCCAGATGGGAAGCAGGGAGAGTAGTTAACTGGAAACATAGGGAGTGTAGAGAACTGGAGGGGATAGGGAGAGCACAGAGAGCTGGAGGGGATAGGAAGAGCACAGAGAGCTGGGGGGGGATAGGAAGAGCACAGAGAGCTGGGGGGATAGAGAGAGCACAGAGAGCTGGAGGGGAGGTATAGGGAGGCAGAGAGAGCTGAAGGAGGAGGCAGGGAGATCGCAGAGAAGTTAAAGGGAGCTGCTGAAACGGGATAAAGTGTGTTATCTGTTTAAGGCTAAAAGGAGCCGAGCAGCTGGAGGGGGGAATTATCTCCTATACACCCATCACACCCACACATATATGAACATGTCACACACATACCCATCTGCACGTGTCACGCTCACAGACACATCGATCTACATGTGTTTCATATTCCGTATAGAATGTTACGTTTCTGTCTATTCCTGTCTGTAACCTGAAGGTGGTTAGAGTGTTGGCTGGTCTGTCACTAGACAGTCGAAAATGTGCTGGAATATGCTGTCTATACCCGTCTGTAATCTGCGCCCTCTATACCCGTCTGTAATCTGCGCCCTCTATACCCGTCTGTAATCTGCGGTATAATCTGCGGATGCTCCGATGCTTTTCGCATTCTGCTCTAATAGCCACCAGGAGGCAGTAGATCTCTGCATTAAAACATTGCACGTAGTCTTGACGCACCTGGGCGTCCCAGCAGCTGGAACTACACCACGCAGAGGCAGATCGGAGGATACAGCCCCTTTCAACACTCAGATATAAGGTAGAAAACCAAGGTGAGTTCTAAAATTATACAGGACCCTCGCACCGCATAAAAGTGGATTAGAGACTATTACATTAAACTCCACTGTGCTTCAACTGTAATGCGGCTCAATGCGTTAACTACCACTAGACTTGTTTGTGTTTTTCGTGATTGTGTGCGGCACGCAGGGACAAACTGTGATGGACGCCACGGGGTCTAACCTTTTGGACGGCTCGGTAAAGTCTGACAGCCTTAAAGCAGCAACCAAGGTCAAGGGAGAGAAAGGAAGAAGGAGTGCAGAAAAGAGAGACGAAAGAAACAAGGCGGTGGGAGAATGAAGAGAACGGAGACAACGTGTATGGAGAAGGGACGCATTTTTGGCGGAGTCACAGGAAGGGGTAACAGTTTTACCAGCAGTTAGAAGGCCAAGTTAAGGAGGTCAGGCAGGAAAAATTACGGAATTAGGGCAACAAGGGAGATAATGAAGTCAAAAGTAAACCGTGGAGGGAAAGGTAACAGGTGCGAGAGAAAGGAACATAGGAAAAGTGAGAAGGGACGGTCAGGGAAGGTGGTGAGTGAGGGAGCGTGAGGGTAAATAAATGGCGTGATAGGAGAAAAAACAAACCATGTAGCAGGAGTGAGAGAGCAGTGAGCACAGAAGCCTTAATGTCGCAGCAGCGGATCTTCATCAGGCAGCAGCCGGGACGGGCAGGGGGTGAGACGCGTTTCGTCAGTGATGGACATTTAACACGCAGCAGCCGGGTTAACAAGGGATCCTGGCACTAAACAGGAGCGTGGCCACGAGGAGGGGGGCAGTAAGACGAGACAGCAGCGGCTGTGGTCTCAGATCATATGCGAGACGGTTACCCTGGTCTCTGGATCCATTGCTAAACACAAAACGGCGCTCTAATGCGACGTATCCATATCATGACAGGGCCCCTGACATATCACAATATGGACCACAAACTGAAGAAAGCATGCATGCCTGCGAATAGTGACGTTAAACAGAATGGGAAGCGTCACATCCGAAAAACTGTAGCAGCATTGGAGAGGAAAAGGGGGCAGTAAACAACATTTTGAGCCATTGCCGATCATCCGTCTCCTCATACCTATCTTGGCTCCCTTCTTCAACAGAGCCACCACCACGGAGGTGTTCCTGCAGCCCACGGCTCTATCCAGTGGACGCATGCCACTGTAATCCACGTGTTCGATCATCGCGCCATGATCCACCAGGAACTGGACCTGGGGGCAGACAAGAGAAAGCAGGTTGAACACAGCCTGGACCGTCCTGGCCAAAGCTGCCTTCTGAATAGTAAGGGCCACGTCTTCTTAGAACACGCTCAATAATCCCGCGGTGACACTCAAGGAACCAGGGGCCCGCTCCTGACTTCTTAATGCCCTCTTACATCTCATGCTTTGTTATTCTTGCACAACTTGGTATAAGCCATTCCCTCTCTCAGCTGAAACCATGTAAATGACTTACCACCTCTGCATCTCCATAGAAAGCAGCAAGGTCCAGCGGTGTGCGCCCGTTTTTATCTGCGTGGTCAGTGGCGGCCCCGTTTTCCACCAGAGCACGAACCACGGGGAGATGACCTTTGAGACAAGCCCAGCTCAGAGCAGTCAGACCCTCTTTGTCCATAAGGCCTATGGAAGCACCTGTAAGATGGGAGAGAGGTTAACATTTGGTGTCAACCTTTTCGACATTTAGAAGTCCTTCAACGATTCCCAAGAACCAACAGAATGACACGCGTGGGTATAGATAACTTTTAGCTATATTGAATGCGTTAAGACAAAGGCATAGACTTAAGATACAAAGTTGCTCCACTGAAGTCTAACCACCAACCTTGCGCAAGTAGAAATTCAACGGTAGCCATGTGTCCCTCTGACGCGGCTGTCATTAGCGGAGTGCGGCCCTGTTTATCTGCCATGTTGACATCTGCGCCGTGGTTCAGAAGAAGGTCCACGATCTAAGACAGGAACAGAGTGATGCGTCTATCCTTGTCTCCCACCTCATAATTGTCAGAAAGTATCAGCTCCATTCCTTTTAGCCATTACCTGCCAGTGCCCCTGTCTGACGGCACTGAATATTGGGACCACTCCTCGGCGGTTTGGTTGGGACACGGCTGCCTCTTGTTCCAGAAGAAGACGGCAAACGTCCAGCTTCCCTCTCCCCGCCGCGGCTGTCAGAGCTGAATCGGCAACAAAAAAGTGTTTAAGGCGAAAACATGAAGCATCAAAAGGTGAGTGAGACGAGGGTTATCTGGTGTGTACTGGGTTGGGGCAACAAAGTGGGCATGTGGGTAGGACATAAAGAAACAAAGCTGGTGGCCAAAGGGGCAATTAATGTATTCTACACCATAAATGCTATTTCCATAGTCCTGAGACCTCTAATGCTGTTATATACGAAGGCGGTCTCGGTCCACCTTGGAGAGGTCACTAACCTGTCTCTCCCCAGAGGCCATCAAAGCTGTTTATCTGAGCTCTCTGCTCTTCCTCTTCGTCCTTCTCTGGGAGATCGAGCAGGTAAGACACAATCTGAAAGAGAATCAAACCCAGGAAAAGGTCATTTGGGTAAAAACTCTGCTTCTCCTACTTCTTTGCCATCAACCAGAAGCCTTAAAAACACATGAAATCCTACAACTTGCGTTGAGGGTTTGATGACACCACAAACATAGTGAAGGTGCTTTTATCAAATATAATGCCTAATACATTAAAACTTCACTCGTTTTACAATAGGAAACCCGGATCCCGCCCAGGAATAATTCTTTTATGATATCAAATATTGCCCATTCCATATGTTCATCACAACCCTTGCCCTATTGCCTTTGCAGCCGAAAAAAGCTTTTGAAACATTTTGTTGAAGATTCTTAACACAACATATCGCTCAGAAAACGCTTTGCTTTTCTTTTTGCCATGAGCAAAGATGGAAGACGGCACAAGGTACGACTTCGGAGGTTTAAGACGAGGGTACGGTGAGTTTGTATATAAAACAGTCTACGTTCAGCAGTTCTGCTCTGATAACAGGAGGATTTCTTTTGATAAATAAATGTATCCTTGCGTCTTGTGTTGTAAATCGCTGGTCAAAGTTCTGGAAAGACCAAGCCATCAAAACCATCAAGAAGAAGATTTTAATGGTTATTAATGGTCTTCATCAAACTTTCTCCCTACAAGCTGAGGAAGATAATAGGAAGTATTCATCAAGGAAGGAATAACCAGCCTTATTGTCGGGCACAGCGTTTGGTGAGAAGACGCCTGGGGCCCTGGCATGTGAAAACTCGAATAGCAGAAATAATAATATCTCATGTCCCACCAGCCGCAGGTGGCAAGATAGTCTTGCTCAGACTTGATAACTCTCTTAGTTCCTAGAATACAATGGTGGTACAAACAGACCAGCAGGGCCTTCTTCAGGCTTCTGGTTAACTCATTCCACCATTGTGGCTCAGGCGAGTCAACAAACTTTAAATACTGAAGACGGCTTTAGAAACATTAAGGGACGGGGCCCTTCTAACCTCGGAATAGCCCATGCTGGCGGCCGCGATCAGGGCTTGCTGGATAGCTTGGCTCTTCTTCAGAACGCCCGGCTGCTGTCCGGCAACGGTCCAGTCGCACTGGATGAGGTATTTGACGACTTCCAGGTGACCTCGCAGGGCAGCATGGACCAAAGCACACTGGCCGTTCTTATCTAGCAGGTCTACCTGTTGGTTCGGAGAAGGAGAGAGAAGGAACGGGAGAGGGGTTAGCAAAGAAACATACATAAGTATTACATAAGTATCAGAATGATCTATCAGTAGAATAGGGGTCTGAACAATCAATGTTTGCTTTCTTTAGTCCCCCAAAATAATGTATTTCTATTGACCTGTGACATATCTGATTCCCACTATTTGGCCCTTCAGACTTGAAGGTGAATGATGACAAGGATCTCATAGTGGGGAACACATTGTGGACGGGGTTAAATTCTCCTAACCTACCTTGGCACGTCTTTTGCAGAGAAGCATAACAATGGTGAGGTGACCAGACGCAGATGCGTATGCCAGCGGGGTAAGACCGCTCTCTGAACTGGCGTCCACGTTGGCGGAGAACTCGAGTAGGAGGGCCACCATCTCGGTGTACCCCAGGTGCGCCTGGACGCACAGGATGGGGGCGTTGTTCAGTACCTCGGTGCGATAATTCACATTGGCTCCACCCATGATCAGCAGCCGGCTCACCTGATGAAGCAACAGAACAGCAATCAATAGTGCGACATGTCCTGGGCACCAGCAGAAGACACCTCTACAAGGCGATATATGATGGGTTTGTGATCCGTCAAAGTAGGAAAAGATCATCTAGGAAGCTATATGGGAGATCTACAGGAGAATCAGCAAAGAGTGCATCTTTCAGGAACTTGGCGCACCTTGATGTTGGGCGTGTAGAGATTTCGAAGAGACGCCAACGCCATGGAAAGGCCGTCAGTGC
Source organism: Spea multiplicata (assembly GCA_009364415.1). Lineage (NCBI taxonomy): Eukaryota > Metazoa > Chordata > Amphibia > Anura > Pelobatidae > Spea > Spea multiplicata. The sequence continues at coordinate 1,970,941 of VKOC01000010.1, forward strand.
TGTAGGAAATCCACAGGGCTTGTAAGATGGATGAGGAGACACCGACCTTTTTACTCAGACCCTGTTCAATACAAGAGAAAGTGATATGTGAGAAAGATAGAAAGACATAAGCTCTCTGTCCCATTCCTCTCCCTGGGGACATTTATGAATGCTCTCTTGTTACCTTGAAGATATGAGCTTTGAGTATATGGTGTCCTAGCTCAATGGTTTGCTGCCGATTCAACTTTCCTTCCTGACGAGCGAACCAGAACGCAAGGAGAATGTGTCCGTTCCTGAGGAATACACATGGTTAGTACATATTTATATACAGCATGTTCATCTGTAGAAAAAAATCTCCAGTGGGAGTGAGGCAAGTTGGTGCTCATGTGGTTACAGTATATATATATATATATCTTGAATAGTTTGGTGCTCATGTGGTGCTATAATGCAGCACCATGAAAATATACCTCTTGTCATAAATTCATGGTCATAAATTGTATGGCCACAGGTCAATGTGGTAGGGCAACCTAGAACACACGTCCTACATGTAAGCATCTCACCTCGGGTCACATAAGAACTTGGTCTTCTCTCCATCCTCCCTCCAGATCAGCCACTCCCGGAAGGATGGGTGCACAAACATGCGAGTCAGGTCCCTCCTCTTGATCAAGAACATGGAAAGGTTTTCCATACGTTGCTGGAAATCCTCCCATTCCAGACCTCCATCCACGCTGCCTGCATTGATCGCCTGGAAGATGTGTTCATCTGTCAATGGGTGGAGAGAGGCCACTGCTACATTAAGAAGAGGCAGGGCCCTCTCAAAAGAGGATTGAGTTGGGAATCTCATGTTGCACTGAAGGAGGTAAACTTCAGATAGTGACACAGGGACAACCTTGTAGCTCGAGCTCTTGAGAACTAAATAGCCCTTCTCTATAAGGTCAAATGTCAGCTTCAGGTACAGGTAGGAGCCCTGACTCAACGTCTTTAGGTGCGAACTTAGCTTTCCAAAGGTGGTGTTGTCCATCTTGCCATTGAGAGAAATATTGTTCTGAATCTCTGAGCTACTGTGGATTCGTTGTAGAATATAAGCCTGAAGGTCCTGGTCTATGGCCTCATTTTCTTCTAACCGATCAAGGAAAATACGGTGGAATGGAAGCAGCTTGGTGATTTCCTGTCATTAGGAATGAAGAGAGAGAGAGAGGGAAAGAGAATGAAAACTGGCACAATGCAGAAGAAAGGAGATGGAAGGAGAGAGGGGAGGAAAGTTGAAAAGACAAAAGGAGAAAATGGTCCAAAGACAACAGAAAAAAACAGGACTTCAGGAGGGATAGGCGATAGGAAACCAAACGTGATACATTGTATGGATGAAAACAGACCAAGTGCACTGGGAAAACATATTGAAGAGAAGATGAGAGAGGAAAATATAGCGAGGTAAAGGCTGAAGTTCACAACAATCCCTGGTTCCTCACCTGTAGGGTGGTCCTCACAGTCACGATGAGTTTTAGCCAGTGGGGGAATTTTCCTATCATCTTGTTGAGGAAGGAAACAATTGTATCTCCATAATCTGGCTTGTGGAATTCTGCCTCGTTAAGACCATCTATTAAAATAATATAATCTTCATCCGGGATCTTTCTTTCTGTTAGGGGGAAAAAAAAGGAGAACCGTGGATATCGTACGAGGTTTATTCATGGAATGTAAAGTGTTCAATATTTTAGAAGCTCAATGTTCCACAGATTATACAATATTTCCGTTATAGAATGTTAAGAACCACCAAAATTATAAATGACCCCAAATTATTTCACAGTAAAGTCTGACGCCCCTTTCCATGAGACAGACTGGCATCGAGAATTGCAGTTTCTTGTCAACAAATCCCCTCCCCCCCCAGCCCTTCTTTACTTAAAGAGATTTTTAATTTGATTTTTATGAAGTGTGTCAATCTCCTGTGCCAGGAAGATTACTGTTTCATATGAAACCCTCTGCAGACCATAAACATCCTGATTTCATTAACTTCCATATCTTAATGTCGCCATCAAGAACAGAGCTATAACATTCAACCTCCACCTCAAGGTCATTGACATTGATATTAAGAATTGGGACTAAACCGGATCACTTGGCGTGTAATCTGAAGACATAATGATCCGAGATCACCCAAAATAATCATAAATAAGGAGAATTTTTAGAGGGGGGGGGGAAAGGGGGAAGGAGGGATTCTGAGCGATCTACCTTTGTATAAGTTTTCTAAAGGCTCAAGAACACCTCTTCGGAAGGATGCAGCCGGGTCCTGAACACAGGAACGTAAACTCAGCAGGCTCTGTAGGTGAGGTTCGCGCAAGAGCTGTTCTCTGTAGGCCACGAGCTGGGGGGCACGGCACAGCAGGGCAGCCACGTTGTGGACGAATTCGGGTACCAGACAGGTGTAGGCGTTGTCAGCCTGGCAGTAGTGATACGCCACTACCTACGAAAACAAGGACAACGGAGGTTAGAGGGGAATCTTAATATGTTCCCAAATGCACACAGAAGTCATGTCATCACACTTTTGGCCCCTGTTAGACATATCAGGACCTCCTTCCTCTACTGTAGGCATTAACTGTCACCGGTGGCCTCTTCTACCCACAGACAAAAAAAAATCCACAAGGACCAGATTGCCCCAATACCTGTGCGGCTATCCTCCTCATGGCTTCCTCCTGCCGCCTGCGCATTTCTGGGGTTCCAGGGCAGCTCCCACTGGATATACCCGTGTGTGTTTGTCCTGGTTGGGTCAGGTCTCTATTTGCCTCAGAATCTGCCATATCGAGAAAAGAGAGATAAAAAAAAGATGAGCTGGAAGCAGTTGGGAAACCATTTCTCCTTCATTGGTGGCCATTAACACCAGTTCTTTTGTAGAATGGAAGCTCGGTGAGGATTCCATCAGACGATGATGAGATTGTAACGATGATGACATTGTAACAATGAACAGCAAGTGAGTGATTCTTTGGGCTGCGTCTGGGTATTTCAGGCTTTACTGGGTTCTCTCTCTTCCCAGCTCAATGTACAGAGGGAAATACGGGAAGTAGGGTCTGTTGCGTGACAGTTTTTCACTGCGGTTACACTCACGTTTCGGTGAAGCGTGGGGGCTATCAGAAGAGATTTGTCTCATACGGGTCCCGTGGCAGCTCAAGGACACCAGTCGAGAGATGATGGCCGTTTTCCCGAAGCCGATGTTCCCACAGATCACGACGCCCTGGTTCACGCTCTCGTCCTCGCTCTGCAGCCGCGCATCGATCTCGTGGAAGAGCCAATCGCGGCCCACAAACGTGGTGTCTGTAGTGATGCTCGGCACCTCAAAGAGCAAAGGCTTCAGGGAGATGTCTGGCGGGCGATAGGGGGCAAAACGGACTGCGGAGAGAGGGGATACAGACACATAAGAAGCCTGGGGAGATTGCCCCTTTTGCCCTACACTATGCATACTGGACAGGATTGGCTTAGGTTCTCTGATCTCTCGCCGCTGTATGAAAGGGTCAATTTTTACTTAAAATGGATTATTTTCTGTTTGTTTTTTTGTTTTTTTTGAACCATAATACCCACCTATCCCACCCCTGCACACGCAGACCCACTGAGCGCCAAAGAAGCCAACGCGCTTTGGGTAAATTGTTCTTGTAGTCAGCTACAGTTCCCCGGATTTTGGTACAGGAGGGGAGTAGGCGTGGAAGCCTTGTCATAACGAGTTTAATGAGTTTTTAAATCATTAACTTGTCACATACAATTTTTGAAGCCAAGATTTTGTTTAATCTACTTAGTTTCTTGTTGTTTTTTTTTTTAAGTGGCGCACAGAGAACATTAGAGAGAGAGAGAAAGGGAGACAGCTTCTAGAAGACAGCATGATTTAAAGGGAAGCTCCAGTACGCGCATCAGCAGCTGTTGGTAACACCATTTTGGAATGTTTACAACAAGAATTGAAAACTGTGTTCCGAAAGAGAGTTCTCTTTTGAGAGAGAAGAAAATACGTTAAATAAGCTTGTTGCGAATGCAATGAGACATATGGATGGGGTCATTAAAACCCCAAATGTTCTGTTTTGGACAGAATTTATTCGCTTGTCAGCACTCGTCCCCCAGAATTACATGGGGAACTCTAATTATATACATTTTCCAATGATTCTTCCCTTTTAAGATGTGTTAAACGCATACGCAGTAAAGGTAGAGGTAGCTTCCTCTGAACCTGTGTCTCACCTCGTAGGTCCTGTGGAGTACGTGGTCCAGCCAAGGTCTGACGAGGCATCCGTAGAGAGGTACGCAGCGGTGTATGTCGCTGTTCATCTAGGTAAGCGAGGTCTTCCAGATGGGCCGAACTGGTGGCTGATAGAGGGAGATACAAGGTGGTGGTTAGAGGGGATAAATGTATGGTGATTATATACAAGGGATGTTTAGCAGGTGTGGAAGGGTGAACATGTGGAGGAAGCACAGAAGAACGTTGACTTAGGGTCAACATCAGGTCTTCTGTTGATCAGACAAGAGTAATTAAGGAGGCGATTGTACTGAAGGTCCCTGATTACAGATTGTTGACCCCAAGTGAAAACAGCGGACCCCACATTTTCCATTATTCTGGTGATGGTCCTTGCAAACCTATTGTCTACAATGGTCCTAATGGCCTGAGATACCTAATATGAGGATTCTAGAACATCTCCTTTCATACTATATATATAAAGACACATGGTATGTTCAGCTGTACAGAATCCGCAAAAATTATTTGGGAGATAAAATACTCGAGGGAAGAGGATGAGAAGGAAATTAAATAAAACTTAGAGAGTAAACAAAAAAAACAAAGTGGACATAGCAAAAGAAAGTTTGGGGGAGGAGAGAAGGTGGAAGAATGAAGAGACAAAGTAAGGGAATGTGGTTGAACAGGCGAGAGAATTCATGTAAAGGACCAGAATGAAAGGGAAAGAACAAATTCAACGGGAATATACAGACAGTATAGATGGAACCCCAAAAGGTAGTAATAAAATGGAACCCAGTGTCACAGTGCTGCAGTGTATAGCGACACAGAGTACCACAGCCATAGTGCTGCTAGCTGCAGAGACAATTTGTAAAATTCTGCTGAAACTGTGACGGCGAGGACACGGGGTGTTCTACATCTTGGCCGGAGAAGAAATGCTTTTGGTAAATTGAAGAAAAAAAACAAAACAATAATGCGGCTTGTTAAAGATCACCCCGCTCTAGCTGCAATCCTGCTTCTTCCTCCCCCTCATACACCCACGGAGAAGGAGCCTGCCATTAGCATTCGAAACGCATACGCAGAGACTTTGCCGGGGGACTGAACACAAACACACAGCCACCCCGACAGAAGGCTAGAACTTTCAGTCTGGAGACATGGGACGGAACCACGGTTCCTCTCTCCCACCTAAAGTCCAACGGCCGCTACTCACCTGCTACGGAGTTGGGACGAGGCATGAGGTAGAGCGGGATGGATTGTACCGACTGGGATAGCCCTGTATCCAGTCCCCTCTCTGGGATTTTGTTGAGACTAAAAGTAGAGGCCATGATGTTCTCATCCACCCGGTACAGACAAGAATCTATGGACTTCTGGGTTTGCTTCCCACATGCGCGGTTACTCCCATCCTTGCCGCTCTCTGCCCCATACTTGGACCGGTCCATATTCTCGGAGTAGCTGGTAAGGGTGGCTGAAGGTGGAAAGAAGACATATGTTAGCCCGTGAAGCATCCTGTGACACATTTGCAGAGAGCAGTTTACTCCTGGCCTATACTTTACACATTAAAAGAAAACACAACGCCCCCCCCCCCGTATCTCTGCATCTTCTCAAATGACATCACAACTGCATTATGGGACGAGAAGACCTTCTGGAACCAACGTAAAGGCGCCAGAAAAGCACATTTAGTGATGACATGCTTCTTGTGCCAGAATTCTCAACGCTGATACATTTAGCTAAAGAAATAATAGTCAGCGGCGGAATCTAACGTATTGATCCAAAGTCGGCAATCTTTCCCCTGAACGAGATACGAAGGTAGAGACGCGGGAGGTGGGAAGACAGATCGATGGAGGCTGCAAGCGGGTTCCTCGCTGGAATAAAGGTCTGTGTTCGGTACGAGAGTTCAACCGCAGGCATTATACATTCACACTGTGAAGACGTTACAGCGGCTCTCGTAATAACCTCATGTGTGCGTCAGTGTACCTCTCTCTCCAATACGCCTGTTAACACAGACCTCACAGATATGCATCTTCCTTACTAATACCGCAAAGAAAAGGCCTGGGTGGCTCCTCATAGAGATGCAGAAGCACGTCCAGCCCCATCTCCTGCTAACGTAGACATCAGAACACAGACCAACATTCCATAACGGAACACGCAAGAAGAGCCTTTATTGTCTTAATATCCGGAAACCATGATGGACTTATTATCCCTCCTAGATGCCTGCATCAAGACGCTTGCCTCTCACCCCCCTCTAATACACAGACCTCTAAACCTAATCTAAATTGCATGCCTCCTCATAAAACCATTACGAGCCTCTTCGGAAAATACAGGGACCCTTATGAGTTTAGCACACGCTATGAGGCATGTGAGATAACACGCCGATAGAAATTCTGGAGTGTATCGCAAGCAAATTAATCTTTCCGTTAGTTGAGTTGACAGTGTATGCAAAAGATCCTCATGTAAATTCAACGAGATGACAAACGGATCCATACTGAGAGGATGGCAGGTACTGGAAATGATGAACATACTTCCAAGGGCACGGGGGTTCCTGACACCGCGCATGAACATTTCTTTAAAGAGGGTGAGATAGTACAGGAAAACGCAAAAAAGCCACAGGAAATTCTTATTCTGGCCCAAAACAAAGGGGGAAATCCCTTTCAAAGTCATCGGGTTCTATTTCAGTTGACAATGTCTACTTTGACACCATTCACCTAAAACCTATATCTTGTGTTTGACTTGTACATTACGGGAATGTGGTGTCCATGTTTGTTCGCAATCCATGACGCACCTACTTAATCTCTATTATTATTTGTAAATGTGGTTGTCACTAATCCAGAATGTTTCCAAAAGTGTTTTACAAAAGGTAGCCTACTTCACTCACCTATGATGCCACTGTCCCTGCTCTCCAGAGTGGAGGTCGGGCTGCAATCCTTGGCCGGGGCGTTGGTATTGGGTGGTGGAAGGGTAGAACAGGGGCTGTTGGCAGGTGGAGAAGCCGTACTGCTGGTTAGGGTAGAACAAGGACTGATCCGCTGGGTCACCGCAGAGCCCTGGAAGGAGGACAGCATGCTTTGTTGACAATACAGAAATAGAAGGAAGTTGGAACACGAGACTATGAAATTATGGCTTATTGTTCTTATCCTGCATCCAGCTGTTTGCCCTCAAGCCAAAGCAGTTTACCCCAACCTTTTCATCTAAAACTAACTAGGAACACAAACGTGACCTGTTGTCCTTATACTTCCATGCCAGGTTCACCTAGTCCTCATGAGTCTTCCTATTTTCACATCTCCGAAATCTTTATCACTGACAACTGGTCTTTGCCTTCTAGGAGTTACAGTTCCTCCATCCTGTGGATGACTACCTTCCCACCGAATGTCCCCTTGATTTTCTTACAGCCAACATCCCCGAGGTAGTCCAGCTGTTGTCTTGAGTTCCATGCCTCACCTGGTTTTCCTCCTGCCCCTCCATACTGTACTGGGGACCGGTGGCCTGGACTTCACTGACTTTCTCTCCCAGGAGGAAGCCCAGTCGGGTCATGAGGGTGTTGGCAGCTTCATCAACGGATGGAGGAGGGCCGAGGACAGACTCCTCTTCCCCTACAGAAAAGAACACAACATCTTTAGAGAGAACAGAACAAAGAATAGATCCAATGAGCATCCTTACAACAGAACAATAAGTCAATAAAGAGATACAGACTACAGACTTCTTCCCGACAACTGAAGGCTATAGACTGTTAGCCAACTATGGGACAGTGAGGCGAAGGTTGGAGGAATGGAATACCATACTTCAGTCATGTTACCAAAATTACAGGAGAAATAAATAAATTTTATAACTCCTGGCTTGTTTTATCAAAGAATCACGGGAGAAAGCGGAGGCTTCTTAAGAACCACAAACCACGACCCAAAAGTAAAGGCTAATACTAGACGTAAAACCTACTTACAAAAAAATTATGGTTAATTAAAAAAGCACCAGAAGTTAAGAAGCTGGTGGATTTAACAGTAACAGAAAAGTTAGATTAGAGAGGTAAAAGGTTTGATAAAAATAATAATTTTCTAGGCTTCCAAATGCTCAAGAGAATTATTTATCCGTCTTCTTTAATCAAGTCACAACTTGCTCTCCTGACACCTCTGACATCTTGTAAAGACAAAAAACACAGTCACCCACACACCACCTTCTCTGCTGATTCTTCACCTCCCACTATTCTCCTTGCAGATACCATAGTGCCTTGAACTCGACCACGAAGCCCTCAACTTCAAAGCCCAAGGGGCATCACCAAATTCAATAGCAGATACACATTCAGCTGTTTGACAAGGGGATAACTAAATTGTAGGAGCAATTATCAAATTCAACTATGCACCATCCAACTGGAAACCAGGCAGCAATATCTGTAAGCTTCTATACCGATCCCTGCTTTCATCTCAGTGTGACGGTCAAAGGATGGAAGAAGATCTTGTATTTAGATTTCTGATGGCCTCCAAAGACCACCAGGACATATAGGAAAGGTAAATAGGCTGAAGTGAGTAGTACATGGCATGTCACGTGATCAGAGAGTTTAGATGTTGCCATGTAATGCAGATACAATGTGACATCATTCCAACATTCTATCCCAAGGAAATAACGATACAGTTTTGGCAAGCACGGAACTGTGAGAATGTTTACATCACTAATGACTGGACACTCGGCTGATCTGGAGCTTGTTGTAACTGTTTATCATGTTCTATCATTTTATACTACTTGTTCCAACTGATTTAGGGTACAATGTATCAAGGTCTTGGGTCTCATAAATGTTAAGTTTCAGATGGAGTTTGCCTCTTAATGAAAAGCCTACCCTACCACAGTGCCACAAATAACTTCTTTAGCCAATTCGGGAAAATTCAATACGACACACACAAATAAATATTTAAAGGGGGGTTTAAAACAATATCCTTTATGTGAAATGTGACTGTTTTAGAATGGAAGTATAAGCAAATATACAAATAGCTACACCTTTTGGGTAAAGAAGTGCTATTATTATAAATCCAGTCTTAACTTGCCTCAAAGATACATTTTTAATGCACTAGATCCCAATTGCCCTTTCTACGTGCTATGTCTACCTAAAGGAACCTCTCTTAATGGCTGTTCTGAAGCCTCTGCAAGAAGGTACGGTGTCCGACCACGTCGCGTGTCCTTTCTCTGACTCTCGGTGCAGCGCTCTGCTCAACACCTCGTGTGCAATCTACAAGAGGATGATGACTCAATCCTGCAGCAGTTACAGGACAAGTGTCTGATCCTTTGTCAGCACTGCTGGCAGAAGATATCTTAACCCCCTAATCATCTCAGCTGACATGGTCGGAAAGGTCTTCAAGCTGCAAAGACCTTGTAAATCAGTGGTTACTTTGGACAGACAGAAAGGTTAACGTTCAGTCTGGCCAGAATCTGGCGCGGAACACTCTGTGCCCCCATCAGCTCGCTCACCCTCCCAGATAAACAATTATCTCCGAAAAAACCTTCAGTTCCTTGAAGATTTCATTCCATGGGATCTACCATGGTCACCATGCAGTTCCTCAAATCTCACAAGTAGCTTTGGAACCTTCTGGACTGTCTACAGAATCCCTGATAGGAGCATCAGTGTTCTAAAGGAGGTCCATGAATGGTCCATCAGGGTTCTAAAGGGGTGGCACTAACATAAGAGGATTAAGCACCTGTTTAGGACACCCATTTATCTGAAGGTCCACTGAGGTGTTGAAGGAAGAGACCTACATAAAGGTGGCATGGATACTTCAGAATGGTTTAGCTATGAAAATAATGTTTTCTAACAATAGCTTTGTGATAATAATAATCATTTTAGTTATTCTTGTTAAAGATGGGGCCACGATTAATCTGGTTGCTTAGGGCCCCCCAAAAATCTACAGCCAGCTCTGTAAATCAGACATAAGGGCCAATTTGGAGGAGAAGGCTGGAAGGAAAAGATTTAATGTGTTAATGTAATCCACGCACCCATGTTCTGAAGTTTTATTACGATTCAGCCGCTGTGCTTTTTTAACCCAATAGCGGTCGCATCACCGAGGCCATTACCCAGAATGCCACCGAGCTCACGGCTCAGCCTCGAGATATAAGGCCGCCGGTTGGTTTCTATGGAAACTTTGCATATTTTATGCTGATTCACTTTGCAAGCTGTTGATGTGCAGTGTGTTAGAGGTGCAAACGAATAAAGAAAAAAAAAAAGTGGGGGATGGATGAGTTCACCGCGGCTACAATGTTTCTCCTCGGCAGGGTAGATAAGAATGCTGACAGGTGAGTACAAAGAATCATCTATCAGAAAATGATGCTGGGAGAGGGGATTATACACTCACGACGGATGAGATCAAGAAATATCTAAAAATTTACAGGAGTGGTAGATTTATGGAAATGTCTACCAGCGGAGGTGGGTAACAATATTACAAAAAATACAGAAAGCCTGTGTCCCCCCAAAAAGCTACATGGAGGGTGTCAATGTTCCAACTGTGCAACCAACAGCGTAAGAAGGCACAGACCTAAATAGTTTTGCTTCTGCTAAGTGAATGTGGTGTATGCCAGCTCATGCGCAGGCATGTCTTTTTCTCTATCCTTCTCATAGAGATGACATATGGCTGGCTAAGAACAGCATGGGCTTTGTTATGAGACATCAATAACTTGATACATTGTTGCCAAGCTTCATATGAATCCTAACCCAACACCACGCTCTCTGGAGCTGCTCTCGATGATCTCAACGGATACCGACGGACACACACTTACAAACCAAAAAAACTAAAAGTTTAGGCAGCTTTTATACTGATGTATCGATGTAGAGTTTTTAAATGGCTCCCCGATCTGCTATGGAATTCAACCAAATCACAACAAGAAGAGTGTTCCTCCATCTTCACTCCCACTTCTTGTCCCACCTTCGACAGCAGTATAAATCGCAATGTCCTAATTTTGCCTCATTACACTTTAGAGCAATGCGTCTTCACAAGCATTCTCAGAACTAATGGAAGACCCTTACAGCCAGAAGGATAAGGCACACCAGCAAGCACAAGTAGAAAGATGTTTGAACAGGAGTATCTGAGAGCTCTGAGGGCTTCTTGACCAAATGGGAGCACGAGGCTGCTGATATATTTTACAACAAATCATCAATCAGCCACTTGGAGTACAGCCGCCATATTTATTCTAAACTTTAATGTCCTTGGGATTGGTGAAACCTTCTTGTCGATAGTAAAGGAAAAACTGCTCAGAGAAGAAAACTATATTTTGTTCCATAATTTAGAAGACCAAGGTCACTTCCTTTGATCAACAACCTTCTTCTCCCCATCACATAAGAACTGTAGCCATGAACACCAACACCTACATGGTGTTTCAAACTACAGATTCTGTTTACAAGAGGAAGCCTTCCCGAAGGGTCCTTGGCTGTTGCAAATCTACTAAAACCATAATACTTCACTGGTGGTCACCCAGTCATAAGCTTGTCAAGCATCATGGAATATGTGGATCCATGGCAGATGGTGGGCAGATAGTGCCCATGATTGAGTAGCCACCTAGGATTAACAGAAATAACAAATCCAAGCCCAGACTCTTTCCTCTTTAAAACAGACCCTATGTTTGGGGATTCCAACTGGTCATGTTCTGCAGCAGAGTTTCCTTCCATTAAAATCAGACAAGCTACTTCGAAAATGTTTCCTTAGGAGCCCATCGCCGATGCCAGGATGCAGACACACACTTACCCAATAGGTAGGCATCAGCGTCCAGTTTCTGGGACGAGCCAAGAGTCGGGGATCCTAATTCAGATTCTGGAATTCTGGGGCTCTCGACAAATTTTGCTTTCCTCAGCGGGGCTGAGAGGAGAGGAGAGAAGAAGAAAACGAAAAGAAGGAAAGGAATGGATGGATGGATGAAGAATAAGTAAAGAGAGAAGGAAACGCAAAGACAATAAGAAGGAAAAGACAAAAAAGGATTGGAACCGATGGGGACAAGGGCATTAACGATGGAAGGGAACGACAGGGTAAAAGGTGAGGGAGATGCAAAAAAATAAGATAAAGAGACAAAATGAGAAAGAAGTAGGAAGAAAGAGAGAGAGAAGGAGAAAGGTGAGAAAATACAGGACTGTGTGTTGCTGGTACAGAAAGGCAGCAGATGGAAACCGTTAACTACAACCCCACATTGTCCTTCCTAGATCAAGTTACCCTTCATGTTTTCCCCCTTTCTTTTTTTTTTTTGTATATTGGAAAGAAAAGAAAAACATTCTACCCTGCATTCCTCCCGAAGGGTGGGTGGCATCTGAGGGTGCTTTTGGTTATTTGAAGAAAAAAAATTCAATAAAAAATAATAATAAAATACACACTGACCGGCAAGATATACAGATTAACCCTCCACATTCTCTGCGAGAACCTTCAATACGCGCTTCAGAGCTCGTAAACATGGAGGAATGTGAGCGCGTGATTCGCATCAAATTAACCCTCACCCCGCCACACATGGCTTTGACGTGCCATTTTACACAGCACGGCAGCCTTGTCTTGAACACATTTCTCGGACCATTCAAGCCTTTTCTTTTCAAAGGGGTGCATAAAAGCCCCCCAATAAAGAAAGCCTCCCCTCTTACATGCAACGTACGTAATTATTTAGAAATGTAGCCATTGTAACGATTATGCCCTATACCGTGTATACCCTATATAAAGAGCAAAGAAGAGTGTTAAAGTAGGTTGGTATTTGTTGGTTACAATGTTGCACCATAAAACATGGAAGCTCGTTGAGTGTGGAATATTGAAACACGTTAGAATGTCGCGGCGTCATAGCGGCCCAAAGAATTTACAGCGAGAGGACTGGCAGATATTCCCATTAATATGCCCATTTCTATATTCTGATTTGCGCGGAATTATTCCATCGTCAATTTGATTATCTCGTTGATGGAGTTGGCAAGAATACAGGACAATCTCTCTGCATCTCTAACAAGGCCGGCAGGGTATGAATATAAATCACGCCCGGTACAACTTTAATAAAGAGAGCCTGATCTCTTGAAACATATTTCACGTGCCATAAAACAATGAATAAATATGCTACAAAGAACATAAAAATAAAAGATATTCAAATATTCCCAGAGAACCAGCCAAGGAACAATCTACGCCTGCGCAACATTTACTGATCTGATAAACACACATTTTCCTTGTGATAGACTCTCCGTTACATCCTTTAGATCATCGTGGAGACCTCTTTAAAGCACATGGTGATCTCTATAAACCAGTAGATCCCTTTGGAGAACCCCTGGTTAGGAAACATTACAATGCAGTTACTATGGAACACGGTTGCCAGCTATAGTTACCAGCTGTCTCGGTTTGGTTGGCAAGTGGCCCTTGAGTCCACTTGAGTCCATTTCTCAGCCAATGTCCGTGGGTTTTGGCCGCTGAGCCTATTCATATGGAAAAACGGGCATTATGCAAAGTGTTATTGGCTGGGAATGACATCATGATCTTGACCTCACGTGACACAAATGCTCCATCACGGCAGATATGGTCAACCAAATGGAGCTCTGAAGGTTAGCCCCGTACATTACCACTGGAAACATGACGGCTTATCTTGGGATTAAAACCGTACATCTTATATCCAGCTAATTGTCTGCGACGCACTGCATCATATCCACTTTACCGCGTGAGAATACCAGGAGATGATGTCTTGTGGCTGCTATGACTAGATAGTGTTACTCACCTCGATTTATAGAGGTGACAAGTCATTAGATACCCACAGCAACGGAAAATTGTTTTTTTTTTTTTTTGTATCCTGTCTTCGAGATAACTATAAACCTCAATCATTTGTAGCCTCAGTCCACAGAATCCAAGGGAATTCACCAGTGGATGAGTTAGGAAGGTACAGGCGCGATAGCAGAGCTAATGCGCGGTAAGAAGGCCAGTTTAATGTTTCCGAGGGACATGTACGCCTCCCACCGAGAAATTCCTTCGGCTGATATACAAAACATTGGCAAACCAGCGTATTCAAAAATAAATAAAGCCCAAATACAACTTTTTTATGTAAATAGCAAATATAGTGGTGGAACCTTGGGGGGTGGGGGAATGATATCATGGGTCAGGAGTGATGTAAACCATATTTTAGATTATTTTCTTGAGCTAAGCCATTGAATGATGTGGTGGACTCAGTGACCTGTAAATCAAGCCCACGTCTTCTATGAGACTGCACTCAACCTTGGTCGGTCACGTTCTAGAATATGGAATTCCATTTTCTCTTTAGGTGGTAACGCAGTCCCTTAAATTCTTAAGAACAAGGAATGCAAATATTAATTTATCTCAATAATGTTATGTTGTGATGCGTACCTTTGGTATCCTGGAAATGACATAGATCATCTGTCTGAAGTGGTAAGAATACTGTGAGTCAACCCAACCATATACTTGTGATAATAGCAATGGCAATTTGCAAAAGTACAACCCGGAAGACTCCAGAATAAAGCGAATCTACACTCAGCTACAGATATAGAAGCAAGAGCTTCAAGTATGAGTCAAACCCATTGGGACTGATGGAACAATATGTCCCTTAACAATCATGTCAAAGAATACTACACGCATGAAGTCATTCTTAGAGACTCACCACACGGTAGAAACCAGGTGGTCATATAAAGGATCATGAAGCCTTGTTGCAACCGCAAAGTCGAGTCACTAGGGTTCCAAAGAACCAACATAGGGCTTCTAAAAAGCTCTTGATCCCAATTCTCAGCAGATTCTGTAGTCAAATATACTATACAGCAATGCTTTGTAGCAAGTAAAATGGACTTACATCTTCTGAAAATAAGGAAAGGACTACAGCTCTTCACCAAGTCATACTTGGAACTACTAAGTTGGCCACCGAGATCACATTCCAAGTCGTTTATTCGATTAAGTAAACAATGGAATGACGTAAGATGGGTTTTCCATCACGTTGCATTATTAATGTGCTGACTCTTAATAACGTGAATACTAAATGCGGTGAAAGAAAACGTTTCATCTCGCTTGAGCTCTCCATCTATTGACCGTTTAGTGAATAAATAGGTTTGTAGAAAATACCGGATAAAAACTGATGATGGAATGGGCAACCCCAACAGAAAACAAGGCCAGAAATTGTCATCAACATAAGTAGCCATCCACTGTGCCCTCTCGTGCATAAAAGACTTTGTTGGCGGGGATCTCCGGAACAATCTTCCACGAGGCATCTCTCTTGGCGGTCCACAACCTCAACTCTTAAAGGAAACTCCAGCTCGTAGCCTACCTCATCCTCCTTACACACCAGCGGTCTAGCTGAAGATACAGTTTCCTGTTCAACCACAAAAGAAGCTTTCTCAACTCCCTCCCTAAACCTTCTCTTTTTTACACCAATTCCATTGTGATTGTACATTTCTGCTATATTAACCCCTTAATGACAAAGCCTGTACATGTACGGGCTCACAATCATTGTTTTTTAATGAGTTTAGGGACCGCCCATCGTCCTTAAGGGGTCAATATAAAAAATAACACCAAAAAAAAGATAGAAACGGCAACTTCATTTAAAGAAATCCACAGAATCTTATTTATAGTGTTTGGTTTTTTTTGTTACTAGCCCCACGCGGAAAAAAGCAAGCATCTCGTGAAATGGGAGAACGTAGTCAAATAAACATTTTCACACCTCCTATACTTAGACATGTTGCACACAGATGGCCTCCCTATTTTCTCACTTCAGAAGCAAACCGTGTTAACGAGACAATGTCATCTTTTAGCACACGCACCAACAAAAAAATCCTTGGGGTACAATAATGGAGCGTGTGGACTGCGCGCATGCCAGGAACGTGGTAGAGATGTCATGCATGTACACGAGAGCGTTTGATCCCTGAAAGAACGTCCCTCAGGATGTAACAGTATTCTCTCCTCCGTATTCCAATGGCTCCTCTTACCAGTATATAATATATATATATATATATATATATATATATATATATATATATATCATTCAAATAGAACAAAAAAAATAATAAGAAAAATTACTGGAAATATTACAGCTTGTTGTGTTGAAGAACACATCCGAGGATACCAAGAATCTTCAGATACTTCCGGGTCACTATATAGAAAATATTGACCAATTTATATTAAGGGAAGATAATCGAAAATACATTTTACAATTTTTAAATCCTATTCTGGTAATATTTGGGTTTTTTTCATGGACTGTCCAAAAGTATATAATAATAAATGACTAGAATACTGAAATTAGCGAGAGGAACATTCTGCGCCATCAGCTTCTAATCCTGTTTAAACAAATATTTTCAGCAAAGCATGAGCCAAAACATGAACATTTTTAACAAACAGTTATATATATATAAACTGTTCTGTAAAAAGTGGTGCCTATGTACAAGACGTAGCAGCCTATAAGAGTATTTACCTGCCGCAAACACATTGATAAGCGATATACATTGTCTGCTGCAGCTGGGGATTCTGTGAAGGATACATAGTTTAATTTAATACGGATATAATGATCTATTTTAATTGCAGTTAATTATGTTTCATGACACTATTACATATATATATAGACTTCATGAACATGTCAAGGGAACAGTCACCTTTCCACAGACAGCTGAAGTATCCTGCTTGTACAAGACGGAGCAAACGCTCCATACGAGTGAAGATATCGAGGAGAAAGTTTGAATGCAGAATATACTGTATGGTGGCGGCGTAATTACCCAACCTTGTTACAGTAACACCAGACCCTTGGCCAAGAAATGACACGTTCCAAACACGTGGCCGGTCCATGGACTCAGAAGTGAGCCATTTGGGTATCTAACATACCAAGGACATGTAGACCCACAAAAATATAAGACTTCAGTGTCTTCTTCATGGATTGGGTTTTTGAGGGCTCTAAACTCATAAAAACTGGTTATCGGGTTTTAGAAACTAAGCAACTATCGGACACATTCATTCAGATTCATTAAAATCTGAGGGCATCAAGGTGAAAAGGATTGTAAGCACCGCTGTGTTACGATGTGGGTAACATACACATTCATAGAATCTGCGCGACTTGTGTTCCATTCTTATGAGTCACGGATTTGACACATATCGACATTGCCCGATGACATCTTAAATCACTGCAAAGCTGCTTATGTGCTGTCAGGGGTGGTAAAGGGGAGAAGGTTATGAAAATTATATCTTACAGGCTGTGAACAGAAGTTACGTTCTTCTGATTCCTCTTGACTCCGGCGACGGAGGCTGGATCTTCATCAGCTGAATCAATGCAAACCTTTGCTCATTTATTGGCAGCTACTGAATCAGGAGCTGGATCGGTCCCAATGTCTAAGTTAATTCAGAAAAGAGCACCAGAGGTCTGAATTCTTCCCGTTTCAGGCCATTTCTAGTCTAAATATCAGGTCTTCAGAAGCGGAGCTTTGAAGTTCATACCAAGAACCGCACATAGTTTCTCAAATCATGTACCCACCTGGGAGGTTCAAACGTTTCCAGACACATCAGCTATGGACAGCTTGGGCGTTAGAGTTTTTTGAAAATATATTTGCTCTTATCCTACACAATCCAAGACTTTGAACCTAAAGTAACCTCTGTTTTCCCCCCACTGAAGACATTGGACGTTGTGGACCCAGCTTCTTCTGAAGAAATAATTCAACGAGCGCCAACAATGGGATAGTATTTTTCATGAATCGGTTACTTGTTGCAGTCACGGTTTGGCTCCATGAAACTATTAAGTACCAAGAGCCAGCTGCGGTTGGCCAGTTGTGTTTTTGTTGGCCACTTGCCCTCGTGTTGAATAAGCCGGCACAAAGTGTCTATGGCTCAGGGGAGGCCTGCATAGATACCTTTTTAACAGCACAGTCTTCACTCAGTAAGCTGACGAGAGGCTGGGAGGCCTAGAGAGGCCTACATAGATACATTGTAACAGCACAGCCTTCACTCAGACTAAGGAGAGGCCTACATAGTGTACCAGCATGGCATCCACTTGGTAGTCTAAGGGAAAGCCTAAAGAGGCCTACACTGATACTTTGTGACAGCATGGCCTCCCCATAACAGGCTGAGGGGGCTAGGGGCCTTCATAGATACATTGAAACAATGAAGCCTATATTGTCATCAAGAGGAGACAATTAACCTTTAGAATGTAACAAAATGAAGGTAGGCTGAAGTGGTAAAGCGGACAAGTAAGGCCAGGATATGTTCCATTACAGTTGGATTAATCAGGTTCTGCATGGCAGAACTCACAAGACATAAAATCATCCTGTTTTGGGGTATCTTCATTAATTCTGCTACCCTCAACTCTCCTGTACGCTCACACTCCGTAGCTGACCTCTGATACAGTGGAGGCTCAATTCTGCGAGGTACTCTATCAAGTCAAGCTGACTCGTCCAACTAATTAAAATCCAACTAAAATGGTATCCCCACTCCATCTGACAATTCTTGGGTCTTCTGCAGTTTTGGCTTTAGCTTAACAGACTTGTTAATTAAGATTTCTCCTACCGGCAGTCAGCAGACGCGTCCAGTAAATGTAGTAGTTGGTTCCAAGACCAGAATGCACAGTCATCTTGTGGTCCCTTTAACTCCAAGACATGGCCTTGGGGACTTGTTACTGAAGCTCGTAAATTTTTAAGCAGTCTTGGCCGGTCAGCGCAATCATTTTAGTCTACTTTGCCAGACAAACAGATGCCGAGGGGATATTACAATCTAGAAGTCAGGAACGGGAATTCACATGGGCATTTATCACCGAGGAGAATGTTTCTGGGTATTTACGGAACAGGAAATTAATGGGGGAACCAGGCTTTGTATACATAACATGCAGCCGTGTTCCATTTAAGAAGCCCAAGAGCAGTTTATTTATTCTCTTTACATTCTAAGATAACAATAAATACAGGGAGATTTCCCAAAGAACCCAGAAATTGATTGATTAGCGTGACTCTCACATCTATGGTTCAGCATAAAAGTGGCTTTGAGTGTCAGAATTATGGGCAACGCTCTGCCATTACCTTCACCCCCCTGAAGACCCTCCTAAGACTTCAACAGGTCCACAGTGGGAAAAAGAAGAACTTTTATTTCCACACTGCCCAAATTGATGATGATGATGATGATGACGATGACAACATCGCTCAATCACCAATGGGGCCCTCCGATAGAGAAAGACAAAGATCCAGCGGCCATATCATTATATGGAAGACTAGTCTGCTTAACCCATGAAATCCCAGGGAACTACAATTTTTAGAAAAAGAACATCTATAAATGACAGTATTGTCTTCTGAACATGCTTTAAGGTTTAGTTATTTTTGTGTCTGCCCTACTTGTGCCAGCAGCCATGGCCTCGTATTCTGGCAATGATGGATTCTACCTTACAATGCAATGATTTAAAGAGAAACTCTCACCATACTTTTATTTATTTTTGCTCTATGATTGTAAGGAAAATGTTGCATAAATGGAAAAATACATAGAAAACAAGAAAAAAAAATATCCCAAACTTGGTGGTATAATTATTTTCATGGGCTTAAAAGTCTCCCGACTCCTGTCTTTCTGGGGTTTTAGGGTGAAAAGGTGGATTTTGGGGACACATACAAAACGACTTGAATTTTACCCCCATCTGACCTCTATAAAATGTATTTAAAGATTGTTTGTAAGCCGTGGGCTGAATGTTAGCGGTGCTGCGTTTCCTCTGCGTGTTCCTGTCTGGCCGGGGACAACGCGTTTAGCAAGCAAACCCTCTAATCTTATCTCTGTATCTGTAAAGGACAGGGCGGGATGAGCCGAGCTGTAACAAAAGAATACTTTTTTTGAGCTCAACAGAGAAAAAAAAAAAATAAATTTAAAGGGACACTAACGTCGTAAACCTTGATTGAACCCTGAACTATTAAAATTGAGACTGTTGAAAAGCAACAGTGGTGAGTAGATTTATTTACGGTCATCCTTTAAGAGTTAGAGGGTCATAAGATTAAATGGAGGTTTTACTTTACTGATAAGGTGGTAGATAAGTAGAAGAGCCTTCCAGCAGAGGTGGTAGAGACTAATACAGTGAGGGAATGTAAACATGCATGGGATCGGCCTACGGCTCCTGAAACTAAGACGAGACCAACGACTGATTAAGGTTTGAGTCTTTACAGCAGGAGAAACGGGCAGACTAGACGGGGGCCGAATGGGGCCGATCTGTCTGTCTATAAAAAGAAGCTGGAAAATCCAAAGATTGTGTGGCACAGCTACGACCTTTTGCAACGTTGTAGTCCCATGAAGCCCCGACACTGACGGAGCGGTGATTAATCAGTGTGACGTACACCGCGCAGGTAGAAGATACAAACCGCTAAAGCATCAGGGAAGCTGAGAAAGTAGACCATCAATCTACCTGCCAGGAGCTGTGCCTGAGTTACTATTAACGCTCCCGCAGTTAAGTGCAAGACTCGGCGTCCCTGAACACCGATGTTAAAAGTGTCCCCTCGTACCCCGAGGAGAGGAGGCAACGTGATGGATGATGGATGAACCTCTCTCTCCTGCAGTCACACCACAAACGAGAAACAAAGTCATAACCGCTCCTTCACCTTGGCCTCCACCGCTCTCCGTGAGGTTCCAAAAATTCTATTTCCGAGTTATCTCAGAAGATCATGAAAAAGCCATCAGGCCACCAGCTCGTCAACCCCGTGCACATCGCTATTCCTCCATTTCCACGAGTACGTAGAGTGAAAGGCCACGAACAGATTTCATACTGTTACATTATATCAAGGTAATCGACCAAAAACTCCAAAATTCAGAAAAATAAAAAATACCATTAATGGAAAAAAAGGGCTTACAGGAAGAACCGTGGAGTCGTCTTCATCGTTTTAACGTAAGAGGTCAATGGGTGGAAGAAAACTTGCACGTTAAGAAAATATAAAGTCTTAGACGTCTGTCTGTGAGACTAACCTCTAGGAAAAACCTCAAGATTTGTGTCTCATCTACGTTTTGCAGGGAGGACTATTTTGGTCATCGGGTTAGAATCCAGCTTCTTCTAGGTCAAAATGTCTCTGTAAACCAATTCAGCCGCCATGATTGTTTCTTTCTGAAAACAAACACTTAATCCACGTATCACTTTGCTTCGATGACATGATAGATGCATAGTATTCAAAAGACCTGCCGGCAGGTCGGCCCCATTCGGCCCCCATCTAGTCGCCCGTTTCTCCTGCTTTAAAGACTCAAACCCTGATCAGTCGTTGGTCTTGTCTTAGATTCAGGAGCCGTATGCCCGTCCCATGCATGTTTTAATCCCCTCTCTCGGAAATTATAATATTATATAATCATAAATTAGACAACGACAGCTCGTATGAGATGCGACCCTGTGTGGGCGAATTTTTAACCAACCATCCACTTATCGAGAGTCAGAAGGTTCCGTTTTAGAACAGACACCGATGTTCTATCCGAGAACAAATGTTTCTCCTAATAGGAAGCGAGTAGGTTTGTTATGAAACAAAATGAAGCTCAGGACGTTCTTTCATACACAGAGACGTCATCAAACGACACGCGCGGCGCTTTTATGGATCACGCGACATAAAAGGAAGAGCAGAGATCCACAGAAAGTATAGAGGCCGGGTCAAACCGCATGACCACGGCCAGCCGCTCTCTCTCTCCGTCCCTCGTCACGATGAAGGGGAGTGAAGACTGGAGGATGAAGCCGTCATTACGCGTTTGATGCATGCTGGATGTGGGGGAGGCGGGTGGGCGCCGGAGTGTATGCGACTTCTGCGTTGTGTTCATGTTGGTGGGGACACGCCGTGGGTATCATATCTGTGGCATGACACACGTGCAAAACAGCAGCAGAGGATTCTGGGTAGCTGGTGGGAGCGCTGAAGATGTTGGCCGGGGCTAGCATGTTAAATGCTGGCCAATAAAAACTAATACCCGTCATTATTTTCATAGAAGACATGGGTTTTTTGGACAATAGCCCAAGGCAGCCAGAACCCTAACAAAACCATCTATTAACTCATACCATGTCTGCCTGGAGGCCATTCAATGAATCCACCACCTTGTGAGTTCAATAAGCAGCGCACATCCATTCATTAGTACGACCTTTCTTTTGCATGACTTCTTTGAGAAGCTGGATCGTTTTGACACTTATAGGATCTTTAAGACGTAAAGAACGTGCTCCCACCCCATTCAGGCACTTCAATGGTTACTTTGTACGGTGTTTCATTCATAGAACCTCCTTGTGGGCCGGGGGGGGGGTATAACACGAGCTAATGCCCCTGAATCATAGTATAATCCTGTTTATAAGATTGTCAGTAAACGACGGTACAGAGAGACCTAAGCGTACAAAAATTTGCACCGGGGCTGTCATACTGGCCCCAGCATGTCCGAGAACGTTAATGACATCATTGCTCATTCTAAAAGGTTCTACAACTCCTTTAGTTAAACAGTTTAATTTATAAAGCCGTTACCTGCTGTTTCTATACACATTATCGGGGCTTTTAGGGCTGTAGAACCCTGCGATACCCTCATACCCAGCAAACATTCCGAGATCATAGAAAAGAGGGGGCATCAGGGGAGGGGCATCAGGAAGAGGAAAGAGGGGCATCAAGGAGAGGAAAGAGGGGACCCAGGGGAGGAAACAGAGGCATCAGTGGAGGAAAGAAAGGCATCAGTGGAGGGAAGAGGGGTATCAGTGATTTGAGTCTGGAAGCAGAGTATGCCTACGAAATACTTGGACACTTGGAAGGTATAAATATTTCTGAATGGATAGATGGAGTAGTATTTATATCGAGCTCATTAAGTTCCTGTTCCAATTCAGCGGAAGGTGGGAGAAAGAGCTCAAGCTGTGATTCTCAGCTCCAGGCTGTGACATGTAAGAAAAGTGCTATGATGTCATCCCTCAGAGCTTTCCAGATGCTGTGCCAAGCGTGTTAGAGCAGCCAGCCATAGACAAAAGAAGAAAGATTAAGAAACCATTCGTCTTACCGGGATTAACGGATAACTATTCATTTGCTTGGAAGGAATAAGAGAACGAGCATCCTCTCTATGCTGCATTACGTTATACGTATACGGTATATGTTTCTGCAATGAACATTGGCGCCCACGTGATGATCATTACCATAACACAAAGCGTGCACGGAATAGAGGATAGAGCCGGCCATGCGCCGTGGCTCTGCCGGTAACAGATTCCAGCATGCAGGAAGCACGAAAGGTCTCATTCGGCAACCCAAGCCGGCTCCGTAGGGGTGCGATGGCAGCCCAAGTCGGCTCCATAGGGGTGCGATGGCAGCCTCGCTACTTGTACAGACACACCGCAGCTGCGAAGGGGTGAAAAGAACCGTGGAGAGGCTCCCGCATCAAGCCAATAAAAGGAGAGAAGAGGAGAAAGGCTTGCATCACCAACCTCAGCCTGTTGCCATGGAAAGGTCACAGAAGGACATGATCCCCCTCCTAGCGAGATCCGGCAGAGTCTTCAGCGTTAGCCGGCAGCGCCATCCGACAGTAATAGCCACTTCTCCACAGCTCATCCGATGTTTCACTGTCTCTCGGCCATGTTTTCCCCGGCGCATGTAATCGAGCTGAGGCGTGACAGACGTTTTGGGTTTTTTTGCCAGGCTTTGACACAATACAGCGGCCCCGCAAAATGAACGGAACAGGAGATTAAGACGTCTCCCTTGGTTGCGGTTTAATGAGGCTTGTCACACATCATGTACAGGACACGGACATTGTCATCCTGTCATTTGTAAACCAGGCGGGCTGGAACGCCAGAGGACTGCAGTCATACCACGTTGGGGTCGGGCTGAATGGCGGGGATTGCCGTCTGCTTAATAAACGAGGACACGAAAGGACACAACCTTCAACAAAACGTGACCACATGGACAACCCCCCCCCCCCCAGAAAACTGTTTTTGAAACACTTAGAATAGCTTGTTACCTATCATTCTAGAAGTGCGGCTCAACCACAGATTTCATGACTAAGCAGAAGAACCTGAAGAAGCTCTACAAGCCTTCAAGATCACCTTGTGGGCATGCAAGTGGCGTCTGTCATTGGAACCACCGTAGCTCATGTAAGGAGACAACTACTTTTAAACAGTGTGGACAACCCTACTATGGACAAAGCAGACATGGCCAATTAGCCATCAAGCCTGTACTGGCCTACTGAGGTTGGGGTTTGAGCTTCACCAGTGTAGCCCAAAGAGTATGACCCTCCATTCCGAAGCACCGTCAACAATGGAGGTTTTTTTCTTCTACCCAAGTAAGGTTTGGCCAGAGTCTTGGTATTTCTTCCAGATTCACCTTCATGGAAGGAGGAGACACCGGCATTGACAGGATAAAAGAATATGGGGGGGACAAGGATTTATCAGTAACATTCCACCGGAATTCCCATAACTCATTCCTGACACACAATTCCCATTGTACATGGCACTATATGACACAAATATAATAATAGTCCTTCCTACATTCCTACATTATGAGCCCAAAAGTATCTATTTGAAGAACTTGGTTGTCTATTATTTACCACTGCAAGTCTTTGACATACAATAAAGGGTTTATCTACAACATCATTCTAAATGTTAAAGCAGGATACTTGGCAGGTATCATCCGGAAACTGGCAGATGGTTCTTATGAATATACCATAAAAATGCACACTATGTACAACCGCATTAACCCTTCCTATCATGTTATACGCAAATTTCTAAAAAAAAACCAGATATTCTTTAATCTAACGGCTGCCAACAAGCAAGAACACTTTGGTCTTTGGCCAGGATATATATTATATTTGTGAACAGATGGCCCAGCATTCCTAGCAACAGAGCGCAGAAAACAAAATTCTAATGTAAACAAAAATACCTTTTCAGACATTTTGCGTTTTCTAGCCCCGCCCACCCCATTAGAATACACTGTCCTTGCTTCACCTCCATAAAGGAGGAGAAAGCCTGGATTCCAACACTGGTCCAAATCTGGGGTAAGTGCCATTTTAATCTAGGGTCAAATCTATTTGTTTACACAGAACAAATGGGTACAGAAATTGATTTGATAAACTACTTTCTCTTTAGTAAGACTTTGCTGGCCACAAAAGCGGCCGCAGCTTGTAAGTCCTTGTTCTTCTAATTTGTGCCCACACGCTACTGTAAGCGCACCAGCGATTCCACCTACATCTCTCAATCGACCCTCTTTTCCTCTGCCTCCCCTTCTCTCTCTCTCCCTCTCTCTCTCCCTCATCCTGCCGTCCTCGTCCTGCCGTGACCTACAACCGAGGGCCTTAATGATGAGGTCCAAGCCCCTGAAGATGCTGCTTCTATACCACGAGAAAGCTGCAGACCAATCTTGAACGCTTGATTAGACAACGATCACGCAAAACAATAAATACACAGCCACACAAACGCACAATTCCCGCAAACGTGCACACATGGCTAAGTAAATAATTGCCGGAGGGAAAATAATGTGACACTTGGAGGGGAAGCGTATCGCTGCTTTTCGGTGCTCCTATCAGCTAGAAGATAATTAGAGGAAGGTAGATAGGAGAAGGCGAGAGAATTTTCCGTGGAATATAACGGGTGGGTGAGGGAGGTGCGTGAGTCGGCCTGCAAACCAGATAAGGGAGGCTTAGAAAGAGAAATGGAGAGGGGTGAATAAAGAGCGTGAAAGTGAGTGGAATAAAGAGAATGTGTACACGAGAGAGAGAGGGAGAGAGAGGGGGAGAAAGAGAGGGAGAGAAAGAGAGAGAGGGGGAGAAAGAGAGAGAGGAGAAAGAGAGAGAGGGAGAAGAGAGAGAGGGAGAAAGAGAGAGAGAGGGAGAGAGAGAGGGAGAGAGAGAGGGAGAGAGAGAGAGGGGGAGGGGAGAATAAAGAGCGTGAAAGTGAGTGGAATAAAGAGAATGTGTACACGAGAGAGAGAGAGAGAGGGAGAAAGAGAGAGGGAGGGAAGAGAGAGGGGGGGAAGAGAGAGGGGGGGAGAGGGGGGAGAGAGAGGGGTGAGAAAGACAGAGAGCGGGAGAAAGAAAAGAGAGAGGGAGAGAAAGAGAGAGAGAGGGAGAGAAAGAGAGAGAGAGGGGGAGCGAGAGGGAGCGAGAGAGAAAGCGAACGTAAGGTAACAAGAATGGAGGAAATAGCGAGAAAAGAGGCAAGAGAGAGAAAGCCAATGGAGAGAAAAAAGGAGGAGAGAAGATTGGGAAAGAGAGAAAGAATGGGAGATCGAGGCGCTGCACTGGGCAGACTAGAAGAAATTTGAGAGCGATGTTGGAGAGAATAGTAATAATCCAGAATAACGGATATCATGAAAACAACTCGTAGGCTCAAAATCAAGGCAGGGAGGAAAACAGAGGTTTTGCCCCCCAAAAGGAGACAGATAAATACCACCTTAGCGTGAAAGAGGGAATAAAGTACCTGGGCTTGGAAGGAAAGTTATGGACTAAACTTGGGTAATGAGCTGGAAGAAAAGAGTAAAGAAACACAATGGAAAGGAGGACTCTCGAAATGAGATAGGAAACCAAGTGAGTTGGGTCTTAGTGGATTGAGGTACTGGAATGAATGTGGAACACCTGGCATCGTCAGGATCCAGCCTGATCAAGGAGAGGAGAATCCCTAAAACCAATCACTAGCTGGGGAACCGGATCCTCAAAAACCTGGCCCAACCAGGAAAAGGAGACCCCAGGAACGCGAGCAGGTAAGGGGGAAAACAAATGACAGAGGACAGGTAAGCTCGAGAACCATGTCAGATAATGAAACAAGACTTGGCTGCACAGGAGAGGAGGCACTTTATGACCGGTTACATTGTCTCAACAACAAATAACGATGTTTTCCCGAGCGCGTCTCTGATTGAAGCCCCGCAGGTCACGTGACCTTCAAACAGCCTCAGACACCATACATCTCAAAGCAATCAATGGAATTACCTTCGCCAACAAGCATCGAGCTCACAATTCGCCCCGACAAGTGTTTTCAAAGCTGATGGAAATGTAGAAAGGTAATCAAGCCTTGTGTGCCGGGAAAAAACCCCACAATCGCTTGCTTAATGTTACCCTAACCTATCACTGCGGCATTGTCACCCCAGCCTTTACATATTCCGATGCACGAATACATTGATGAACCTTGTATTATTACTTTGTGTTTCTGTTGTTATACTGTAATATGTTTATAAGTAGGTTTTACGTTACAGAGAGAGTGGTGGATAAGTGGCGCAGCAACCCAGTAGAAGCGGTAGAGGCGAATACACTAAGAGAACATGCATGGGGTAGGCATACGGCTTCTGAATCTAAGACGAGACCAACGACTGAAGGAAAACAGGCAGACTAGATGGGGCCGGCAGGTTCGATCCATCTAACGCTGGCTAAAGGGAATTTTGAGATAAAAAATTATGAAATAAGCAAAATATTTCCCTTTTTTCTAGGCTTTAATTTGATGCCAGCTCTGAGCTTAACCTTTAATAAAGACTGCGTTTGTCGTACAGAAGGGGATTTATCTCTACAAAGATACAAATTGGTTAATGGAATGAGCTGCCATAAGCGGGATTTATTCCGGAACGCCTCCCCTATTCTGATGTCAGAGAGGCAGCCCCGCCGCTTACCTTTCGTGTGCCGCCGGCACGTTTAAAGCCGCTCGTTCCTTACACGTACCATTAAATGGAAATATCCACCCAAAATTATACAAAAGGGATAGGTATATTGGGAAGAAAAATCATACCGCAAGCTTATTTTTATTGACAGCGTTCTATGAACGATTAGACGGATACGGAATAGAGTGCAGAATAAACACGCAACCCCTGGGGTAT
This sequence comes from Spea multiplicata, assembly GCA_009364415.1. Classification (NCBI taxonomy): domain Eukaryota; kingdom Metazoa; phylum Chordata; class Amphibia; order Anura; family Pelobatidae; genus Spea; species Spea multiplicata. Next base: position 1,998,765 of record VKOC01000010.1, read on the forward strand.
CTCGAAAGCCTTAAGAGGTAGATAAGCCGCAAAGAAATAAGGCTAGTAGGTATATAAAATAAGTTATACTAAGCAATAAATGGCCCTTTCATCAGAATTTTGCCCCTTAACCCTAAAAGGGGGAATATAACATTAAAACTACGGTTATCACCTAGAAATGTTACAAAAATCATAATTTCAAAACACAATTTAAAAAAAAAAAATAACAAAAAAACCCTCAAAAGGGCCAGGAAAAGGCTGGGAGCTGATATACTGCAATGCACAATTATTAGTACTTATTGATTTATATAGCACTGTCATATTCAACGGTGCTGTACAAAGGAAACATGGTTCATGGAGACTACTGGAAGGCTGGTCGAAGCCGCAATGTTACGTCTGTGTGTGAATAACGGCCACGCTGTGACAACGATGAACGAATTTTTTAAATGAAGCCAACAATGTATCGATGTATTAGTCATTTCACGAGGATCAGAAGAGGACATCATTTCATCTCCAGAGAAGATAAAAGGCAAATGAAACAATGTCTCCCTCGAAAATAAAATATAGAAACTTAATGTACAATTGTATCTGGAGGTATGTTTTTTAATCTATACCCAGCCCGCCATGTTTAATTTACTGCATTAGGGATTCAAACTACCCCTCTTGGTTACCTACATCTCACCAAGGCCTGGAGAGAAACACCAAGAATTCCACAAGTGGGTGACAGCCATGATCTCGCAAAATATTAAGGCACGGTAGGCATGATCTGTGGGATCACGCCAAGGCCGATACCCCTTCTCAACAAACAAGGACCCCTGATGAGTTCTGCTCACAGGACCCCAGAGCATTAGGGGCTGAGGGTACATGGAGCGCAACCACGTAGCTTCTGTCGATGGAATGCCGGGTCGTTTGTTGCCTAATTTAAAAACCCTTCTCATTCTATTTCCTAGGGACATGGTGAATGTATTAAAACCCCCCCAGAAGGATTTAGGGTAGAATTAAAGATGTAGTCAAGAGTTAACCATTTCGTTCCAAATGACAAAACCAAGCTTGGAGTCCACCTTGACCTACCCATTCTAAAAGCACAAGAGGGCAGCCTACACTGTCCAAAATCCCCATTTTAACCCCAAAGGAAGGTATACTTACAAAAATCAAAGGTAAAAGAGATTCCCCAAATCCCAAACTGTTAGACCGGCACCGGCTCCCTTATTCTTCGCCACCACCTCGGGATTTGTACGGCAACGCGGTGGGTTCTACAGGTCCAGCTGAGCGATCGGTCCAAACGCTGACCTCCCGAGTGTCAACATTGAGACGAGGCTCCGATGCTCATCCTCCCTCCCTATCTCCCGTGTCTCTGGGACTCCACAGCTACCACTCCTTCATGGGAGGGCACGGTAAAGCTGGTGATGGCTTTAATATGTGTGTCTCTCTCTCCACAATCTTCTCTCCACCCCTCCTCGGGAAGACGAAAAAAAAAAAAAAAACCAACACACGGGAGGGGAGTGGGATGGCGCAGAATGGTACAGAGAAGGATCCGAGCAGCGGTGTATAGATGCAGCACAGTCCTCGGCTAATGAATGGTGCAGTGATCTTGTTGTCATGGTAACCCAAAGAGGAAAAAAATCATTGCCATATAAGGAGTGGTGACATGGATTCTGGAATGTATAAAACATATAAAAACACACAGCACAAATAATAATAAAAAAAGGATAACGCAGCTCATGCGCATCCTTTGCACGCCAGGCTATTATTTTATTTAGCTAGGGAGGGTTACGCAAGGAAGGCTGCGTTGGGGATGCTGATGGAGAAATCCCAGAGTGGTTATCGGTGGTTGCAAGGGCCTACTGCGATCGGAGAGAAGGCAGCCAGAGGGATGCGAGGGAGGGAGGGAGCGAGGGAGGGAAGGAGGGAGCGAGAAGGGAGGGGGTGGACACAGCGACAGGTGGCCTGTGGCAGGAGGTGGATACATGTTGGCCGCGACAGGCCAAGATGCAGAAGGATCCTTAATTCTTTTAATGGCTGAAACTGTTGGCATGAAACTGGTTAACCCTACCATTTGGGACTTCTGTGCCCTGGGGGTGGGGGGGGGTACGTGAGGCCAATTAAAAATGAGACCCTCTGTAGTTTCCGTAGGCTGAAGATGATTTAAAATGCGACCCCTAAGGCCAAGAGATGTGTCTTCTCCCCGAGGAGAATTTGGGGAGGGGGTAGACAGTAGTGGGGGTGTGAAGCGTATATTCAGCGGAGGTGGAAATGCAAAAGCTTGTATAATGGAAGATACTTGTTACATTCTAAAGGCTAGAACATTCTAGGAACAAGGGGAAAAGATTAGGACAGATGCACAACCAGAGATTGGAAAAACAGAGCGGAAGGAGTGAAATGGTAAATTTCTAGGGGTAGGAGATGTAGGGGGTAGGAGATGGGGGGGCTAGGAATGGGCAAAGCGCATAGGAAACTAAGGGCAACATTAGGGCAGGTGGAAATGTGAGGATGTTAAGGACACATTATGGTCGACACGGGTTAAGGAACTGGAAGATGCAGGGCAAACGACCAAACAGGGTCGATCAAGAGCGGACTAAGAAAGGGGGGGGTTTAAGGAAGCAGGAAAAGGGGGGCATGAAAAGGTAGGACGAGGGGCAAGAGGTGGTTTATCTACTTTATAAATACAACGTAACGTAAAAAGAATGATAATGTAGTGGATGCTAGTGCTTGGACACCAAGAATAGGCCAGGTTGGAAGATATTAAGGAGTTAAGGAGGAAAATCAGGCAGAAGGACCAGGAAAGAGCCCTAGGGACAGAGATACCTTTAGCACAGCACAGGCAGGGACCTGAGGAAGATAAGCAGATGGGAGTATGACCAGAGATAATATTGAATTAGAAAGAGGACAGTTAAAGGGCAAGGCTGGGATAAAAGATACCCTGGTGGGGTGAAAAGAGGGTAGGGTAGGTGCATTTAGACAGAAACAAAAAAAGGCAAAAGAGGGGCAGAAGCAAACTGATCAAAAGTTAAGGCAGGGTCATACGTCAGACAGGTGAGTCTAGACAGGCAGATGTTTCAGAGACCAAAAGGGTATAAAATCCAGAAGATTACACGGTCTGACGTCGGAGAAACGACAACCCCGGGAATGCGAGGATGTATTATTTTTACAGAAATTCTTAAAAACACTTGGGGCATAAACACGATACAGCCAGAATACCAAGCGGAAGGGGGTTACGGCTGGGCGAGAGAAGCAGGTTCTTTTGTGGTAAGACTCGCTTCTCTCGAGTTTCCCCGCAGCAGTATCTACGCTTAGATAAGCACATTTTTACAGTCAGTGCTGGGGGATAAGCAGAGAAGCTCAATTGATTTTGGGGGAAAGATAAACAGAGAAAGATCTGGAGCAGTCATTTCTCTGCATCACGCGTAGAGCGGGAGTAGAGATGATAAAATAACGTGGGAGGTTCAATAAAGACGAACGTCACCCAGACTTCTCCACCGACTTTGAACAAGGCCCACAAAGCCACTCTCTTCTGGATAACGAGATTGTGACCAGGTTCTTCATGGTAGAATCCAGGACAATGTCCACCTCCAGAAACGTATAGAACACAGCGAAGAACGTCGGGGTGCCGGCATAAAATTTTAGGTGCTTTGGCTACCAGGTCTACAAGGATTTTGGGATGCTAATTAGATAGTGACCCATATTTGTGAGCTAGGTCTTGGTCATCCGGTCCTAGTCATCCGGTCCTAGTATACAAGGCTGCAGATACATCTGGTTCTTGTAGGCATCTAAACTGTAGAATTTTAGGTTTCCTTTAGGATACAATGTTTATGCCTTTATCTGCAGCCTTATTTACTAAGGTCGGATGGCAAAGATCTCCAGAATGTTCAGACTTTGTAGATATCGTATAGATATATTTACATTCCGGACAAGACAGAGAACATTTGATCTTCAAATAGATGACCAAGAAGAGTGGCCAAGAGGGACCCAAGCAGAGGTTAAGAATGTGTAGACACCGGTGTCAGACATGAAGCTTGCTCTTATTCATGGCGAGACCCAAGACTGAAAGAGACGGAGTATTGTCTGCGGCCATCGGAAATTCTGCTGCCCATTGGGACTTGAGCTTAATTAAGACATCTGAAGAACCAGGAGAAAAAAAAACAAACGAAATTCGCCGTATACATCACAGTAATTACAGCAAAGGAAATTTACAACCAGGTCTTTTTTTTTAATTATCCAGCATTAGAGTAATTAGCAGCACCTTAAGGAGGGGCGGATCGTCTGTAATCAATGCTGAGGTTTTAATGAAAACAAAAAGTAACCACCTAAAAAGGGGACCGTGCCGCCGGGCACAAGAAGATCAGATCAGATGACAAACCCAAAGACATGGTCAATGCTTTTTTTTCCTACCAATTTCACTGTTTATGGATAATTTATTTCATAAGTTCCAAAATCAATATGGACATAAAAAAAGCAGATACAATAAATACGGAGACGGCACAGATTACCGGCTGGGGACCAAAAGACCAACAAAGGAGGAAAAATAATCTGGTGAAAAGGACAACATCTACAGATACAAAGGAGTTCTATGCGTCCCCTATGTCTGGACTCGTTAAATATGTTACACAAATGGCTCAAGGTAACCTTGACTTGTCATTATGTAAAGATGCACTTAAATGAGTCACCTGCATTCAAGCAGGGATATCAGCCATAACATACTAGTAGCAATTGGGGATTGGATAGGAAGGAGTCATCTCCAGACTGTGTGACACTGAGGATCTACCCCTCCACAATGAGAACCTACCCCTCCACAATGAGAACCTACCCCTTCGTCCTGAGGCACTTAGATTAGGAAAGACCCTGAGACTCCAGGTCAGAACCTGAGAGTTCCCAGCTATGCTCAGTACTAACCAGCTATGTGCTTCTTTATTCAAAGACAAGTTATACAAAGTTAAGTATGATTATTGCGTACAGTCAAACATCCATCATGCATGGTGCCCTGCTCAATAATAATAATAAATACTAATGATAAACAATACTAAAAAATAATATAAATAACATTATAATAAAAATAAAGAGAAAAATTATAAATAATAATAATGATAAACAATACTAAAAAATAATAATAAACGTTATAAATAATAATAAAAATTAGAAAAAATATATAAAAATAATAATAATAATAATAATGATAATAATAATAAAAAAAAATTGGTTTTCAGGCACCACGGATGCTGGAATTGTGAAATCTATAATGATTTTCTTGATATCAGTAGTAAACGGTTAGACTGGAAAGGAGCTGCAGGTCTTTGATCGCCACGGGGCTTCGTAACGCTTTGCAAAGGATGATGAACAGGGACCGGTGACTATGCATTTAACTATATCACAGGGGCGCCCACCTCCCTGTTTATAAGACGCTCTCCTCCCTCCACCCACTCCTCTACTATTTTTGCATTTCTCTCCCCAATCTCCCCTCCTTTCTTCCAAACTGTTCCCTCCGAGCGCCCGCGGTAAGCTTGGGAAAGCGAGGCTACCGTTTGGAGACGACGCTACGCTAACCGGCCCGGAACGCCGCGGGGAAGTCAGCAGAATGTTTAGATCGAAATTTCATTGCATCTCGACTGCCTTGATACATTTTAAAAGGCAGCTACAAATAACATAAGTGTTGCACATCGACAAATAAGTCTCTGTATATTAAAACAGACCCAGTGGGTTCTAAAGAACCATCGACTTTAAATTTTCTATACATGTACGGCCATCAAGCGTAGAATATTACTTATAGATTTATATATGGCGGCGCTGTCCAATGATTTCGTTCAGGAGGCACTCGCGTACGTTCATACAATGCATGCGTTGAATTCATAGGTTGAATGTTTTAACCCGCTGAGTGCTGTGTAATGCGGCACTTCCCCTCCCCCCCAGGCACTCAGAAGGTAAAGATGGCGCGTTCATGCTAATTATGATCAATTTTATCTGTATGAATGGACCGTATGCCCTGATACGAGAGAGAGAGTCGCCCCATGCTTTTAAGATGGCTTTACGGCAAAGCTTGGTGTCGGCCACCGGATCGGAGGACGCGTTCCCGAGTCACGTCATTGGGATTGTGTCGGCCGCAGAGCTGCAGAGAAATGCGTCACTCGTGCCGGCTCTGACGCCGCGCTCCGATCCCCGTTACATCGTAATTCCTCTCCATCCTCCGGAAGCTGATGCTGGATTCGTAACCCGTTCTCCTGGAGCGCGGCGGGGAGGAGGGAGAGCGGCGGCTGGCGGCGCGTTAGGGGAGACGCTGATGAAGACACGAGGTCGGGAGGTGGACGTGGTTTACGGGAAGAGGATGAGGACTTCTGCCTGACCCTTCCGCAGCACCGCAGGGAGGTAGGAACCGAGAAGGGGCCCCGAGAGTCCTCAGTAAGGGAGCCGTCGCTGATTGAATTATCGCTTTTCGCTAATTAACCGCTTCTCTGCCAGAAAAAAATAAATCTATAGCACTTTACAGCACGTGAGCCTTTTGTTCTACGTTAGTGCATGCTGGACGCCAGGTGAAACATACATCTTCTTGACAGCATGCGCGAGTTAATCGCTCGGCTACTGCGGATAGAGTCGCAGCAATGGGCTTGCGTACAGACTTACCCTGCCACCAGCGGGGTATTCTGGCCAAAGGCAGCAGGTTCACGGGGTCAGCAGGGTCAAATATGCCGCTGTCTGCCGCAACCCCATAAGACACAAGGGCCGGTCCAATTCCAGAACCGCCGGTCCTCTGCTTCATTAAACTTTTTTTTTTTTTTTTTTTTTTTTTTTTAAAGAGGGATTTTGATGCAGAAAAAGTAAAAGTAGGAATATTTCTCTGGTTGCTATGATGATTGCACCGGAATCGCTCTTCTTACACCTACAGCGCCGGTACCAATGAGCAGATGGCAGGCGCCGAGCGGCCAGCGCCGGTGGCAGAGGATGCCAGGCTTTCTTCATCGCAGCAAAGATGTAGCCGCGCCTGCAGCTTCGTATTGATTTCTTTTATGCAAATTTCAAGTGGCTCTGGGCCCTCCGGGACAGGTATAACGTACGGCTCGGTGTGAGTCAGACAACACGAGCCTCGTTAAGACAAATCAGCTGACAATTAACTCTATAAACGGCCGCTGAAGGCACCCGGGACATAACGCGGGTCCGTCTCTCCCCGTTCACCACACTTACATGGCGCCCACCGCACACAGAGTGCCCGACTAGCAGCATGTCTGTGCGTCTGACTGCCGATCCGGCACGGCGTGTCGCCGAACACACGCTAGCATCACCGACCGCGGGACGCGGTGCACATCAAGAACATATCAGGGGCGGTCGAAAAAGGGAGGGCAGGTTGTCTAATCCGTTCGCCACCTGAGCAACTCTGAAGGGGTTAATCCCGGCATCGCTGCCGAGCAGCTGACAGACGTGTTATATAACAAAGCCCCGGCGTACAGGGGTGTTTTATTATTTATCTGCGGCAAAACTGGATAAAACTGACTTCCAGACTAAGCCGGAGCCGATACAAAGGCCCGCCGTTTACTGCCTTATTTTTTCCTGCAATGGACGGTGAACGTTAGGGTTGTTTTTGGACAAAAGGAGCCAAATGACTGTGGGGTCTAACAACCAAAAGAGGAGAACACAAAGGGACGTTCTTACTTTGTTCATATCAAGCTCTCCTGAACAGATGAATAAAGAACGTTTCAGTCTGTTAATATTTCGTGGCCTGTTTCAAAGAGCTTGCAATCTACATGCATAGCACTGTAGAATAAATGGTATACTTCCCCCGTAGGGGTTTTTCCTCTCTTTACATATATCCAAATTAAAGGTTTTACAGCGTAAAACAGTCTCATGACAGCCATTTCCGTAAATCTCTGCCAGCCACTAACCCAGCCAGTGACCACCAGTGGTTCTATGGGTCTTGTTGCCCCAAAGAGCAGGCCCTGTTCTACCTAATGGTGTAGGAGGGACCGCAGAGGCGTGGGAAGAACATTCACTGCCTGAATACAATCACTCGAAAACGGTTACTAATCAAGGTATTGGACCTACGCGTAATTAGTCTGGGAGTTCCTTGACATGGGCGAGAGATAAAATAGCCCAGTCCCCAATAATCAGGGAGCCAGCGAGGACCAAACACTCGTCCCTTCCCTTTCATACAATCAGTATTATTTTTTTTGCCTCTCTTATTTATGCAAAATAGCTAAAAAACATGACATTCGAACGAGCGGTTTGTCCTTACGTTTAAAGGCCGGCTGCCTGGAGGATCGGGTTCGTTAACTTGTGGGATTCCCACGAGATCTTCAGGACCCTTTAATAGGCTCCTCTAGAAGAAGACCTGTGTTAATCATCCGCTGAAGTTTGTTCATCCATCAAAGTACTTTGACCCCACGCGCATACACAATATTTACTTGTTCAAGTGAAACACTGTATCGAACATTACAAAGTAAAGAAATCCAACCTTTAAAAAGTTAACGCAAATACCGGCAATCTTCACGAGATCCCTCAGGGGTGGGCGCCATTACCATCACTCAAAGCTCTCAGGGGTGGGCGCCATTACCATCACTCAAAGCTCTCAGGGGTGGGCGCCCTTACCATCACTCAAAGCTCTCAAGGGTGGGCGCCCTTACCATCACTCAAATTATTTAGTATGCAATGACCGACGTTAATCCGTCTATATAAACCGACCTGCAATATGAACTCCGCCACAGGCCACAGCCGGTACAGCGCTGGCCCACAAGGTTCCACGTTCTGCCACAGCCTGCCACTGGGGTACTAAGGGAAAATGCCTTACGCTCAACAATCTGATGTGACCTCCGTCGTCTTAACAAACCAGTTCCAAAAAGAGTAAACTCTAATTCTGGGGTCTAGAACCTTCAAATCATTTTGTCTACAAAGGTCAATAATGAGTTACCTACAGTCTAAAAAGCAGGCACTGATACCTCTCTGTATCCCAGTACCTGTGGCCACAGTTTAGAATCGGTGCTCACCTTATTGTAAGTTACCTGCAAACTTCATGAATAACCCCCCCTTTATAACGGAGAATGGTATGGCCCAAAGCAGATACGTTGATACTCTACAACAATGCAATTGAGTGAGCAGGTTCCTACCGGTCAGCTTCTTCACAGGCTGCAGCCGCACGCTGATGGCCTGGTGGGTGAGTAACGGAGATGAGGGTAAGGAGCGGGACATGCCCTCCATCATTCGGATATGCTGCATTCCCTCGTTGACAGGCAGGGGGGCGATAGAGTAATCCGGCTCAAACGCACAATCGTTTTCCGAGGAGGAACTCCCTATTGGACAGAAATCGGCATTACACTCTTCCCAGGACCCACCACGATTAATAATTACAATAAGATCAACGTGGATACATTTGAATGAAACAAAGGAATTAAAAAAAAAAAAAAAAAAAAAAGTAGCTGGTTTTGGATATTTGCATTTTAATTATTCTGCAACGTATTAAAAACAAAAAATTGCTGCTGTGCAGCCGGCAGTGTTTTATCACCAAAAAAAAAACAGATAAAATGTTGGAACAACAAAAGGACATTAGACAGCTCGTTAGAATTCCAATAAAGACGATTAAAAAGAAATGCGCGGCGATACGAAGGGAAGGATTGATCGGCTTGGAATAGCTGGACAAATTGCAAGCTCCTAAAATTTTACTGCAAGCACCAAATCTTGATTTTTATATATATATATATATATTTGGGCGATTGTACGTCTGCCTGGCTGCCCAATTTTAACCTTGTTTTGGCTAAAACGTGGAACTTTACTTAGAAAACTCAAAGTTTAACCTTAAGGTGAGGCTTTCTTCTCGCAGATCCCAAAATTCCAAAAAATATAATGGTTTTATGTTGGTGGATTCTTACGGAAAAAATGTTCAACTATGGATAGGGTTGGCACGGGGACTTCCAACTATAATAAACTTCTTCGCCGTCCAAGTTGTTCTTAAATTCTCCAAGGATTTGGGTTTTTAACACATTGGCAGCAGCAGACTGTAGCCGGCTATCCTCCGTGAATTACAAGTTCAGTCACAGGGAATATGGCCTCAAATCTGAACATTTTATAGTTCTGCTCACGTTCTAGGATAAGAAAGCCCCTTCTTACCTTGTGCGACGCGGCTGTGACGGGAGTCTACGCTGTGCTGCCTCCTGTCCAGGGGTTCCTCGTTCCCTCCATCTATAAAAGGACAGAAAGTTCGTTAACGTTAATCTATCATATCACACAATTAGCACAAGCAACACACATCCAAGAAAGCATTGAATGGCAAACAGTATAGCCATACATTCCTGCAAGTGCGTTCTCCATTTTGGCACGTTCTAGATCACTCAATTTTCATATTTTCCAATTGGCTCAGATTACAGATCTCCACGGCCTCTCTCAATAAATCTTTCCGCAGGCTTGCTTTACTAAGACGTAAAACCATGGGCTGACATACTTAACGTGCTTAAGGGGCTTTAGAAACCTCTCTCTGACCACCCCCCCCCCCAGTCTGAAGGCATAACGGTCAGAGGAAGAAGATTCCCAGGTGGACCTAAGCTCTACGAAGATCTGTACGGTGATCGATTTACTACGGACATCTCTGAGACCGGGATTACCAAATAAAGCATCGAGTGAGATAACGGCAAGGATATCTCGAGAGGCGTCACGGTGGAGATCGGTGGGGCATTAACGTGACTTTAATAAAAACAAGATGATTTAGTGGGACTTGGGTTCCAGATCAATATGCGTTTTCACGAGCAAACTGTCTTACGACCAATTTGAAATACAAAAAAAGATGTTTTGTGGGCTTCATGGTTTGAATTCTAATCCTTCTTCTGCCGGGTCATCTTAAACCTTTACGGACCGCCAGCGTAGAAACCCACGGTCCCAGGGGTCAAAATATTGCAAGGGGTTTAACACGCAACACTCTGTTAGTTATCCTCAGTCGTAGTTTTGCGGTATTCATGGCTGGGTTTGGATTTTTAGGACAGTTCAGGGAAATCTTGGTCCGGCTCGATGGGAAATCTGCTCGGCAGTCTCGCTGTGATCGTTGCTGCGACTCGAACCTCTGCAGTGCAGACCGGCTAATCTATTCTGCTCCTGCAGCATCCGGCTCTGCAGACTCACCTCCCATACCGTACCAAACAACCCTCTACAACTGCCCCCCGATCCTTCAACGCCAAGCTCACCGGAAGCAGGTTCATTATTCCTACGGGGACCGTCAATACCAGAGCCCTGCTGGCGGGAGCTTATAGCCCAAAGAACTTTTGGAATTGCGTACTTCCCGCGGTTCTTCTTTTAAGGAGAAAGGAATATCATTTGTCTTAATAGTTTGTCCTGCCGCCGCTTAGCAGATAAAACCTTCTTGTTGCTGCCTCTTCCTATATCGCTGGAGAAACCCTAGACATGCACTCTGAAGATCATTAAGCTCCTAAGCAAACCTATTCTCTCCCTCTCTCTCTATAACCTTTGTCTGCTACAAACTACCTCAGCCCACCAGGGCCAACGATATCTCCGGCTGTCCACCCTGCCAGAAGTAGAGGCACCTAAAAGTGGTTTTATCTGCTAAACTGTAGATGCGAGACCTTCCAGAAAAGGTATGTGCCGATAAAAAAAAACAATTTGAAAACTATTTTCCTCCCATTTTCATCCATGGCATCCATACGGCATCATCGTAATGTCCTACGTAGGGGTGCTCAGTCAGGGAACGGTAAGATGTAACAGAGTTAAGGAGAGCCGACCTTGAGATGTTTAAGAGATTTAAGGAGAAGCTGGTGGCGGTGGGCTGTAAGGGAGGGGACGGGTAAGAAAGGAACAGAACATCATCCAATCATCAGTGGAAGAGAGAACATTATGATAAAATGAGTTATAATCTATAGGATACGGAGCGTGCCAACAGAGACCTAATCAGCCAACGGTCTTGACTTATCAAGAAGAGTCTGGATCATCAGCTACCAGAGAAAGCCAGAGTTCTCCGAGCTCCTAGAATCCTCCAAGAGTCTGGACAGGATACGGCGTTGAAGAAATAAAAATAGTTGTATTGTTATTTCTGATTCCTCTTTCATTACGTAACGGCCGAGGAAAGACTTCATTGACATTAATATCCAGTGCACGGGGTCGATAAGAGAGAGGAGGATATCGCTAAACATTACGAGGAGGAAGCATACCAAGATACGATCGGCCGGAGAGAAAAACGTTCCATTTTCTACGGAACGTTAGACGTTTCTATAAAATAACATAGGAGCTGAAAATGCTTCTCCAACAGGGGAGAGTTATCTCCAACGCCTGGCGTCTTAGTAAATTCTGAGGGGGGGGGGAATAGTATTAAAAGTTGATGGCAAGTCCATGAAGAACATCTACTCCAAGGATGGAACTTTTAGCTGAAGACCAAAGCACTTGGTATAATTCATATACTGGACAGAAGAGTGATTAATAAATGAGACCACGGGGTCTACGTCCTCAATGTCTTCTTTCCCCCACCCAGGATAGAGTAATGGGTCCAACAAGAGGGGTTCTGGCCGGTGAAGCCAACGTAGAACCTCAAGATCCAAGTTCATATTTATTGTATTTATTTCTCTGGCACAAGGTTTTATTTTTTAGAACCCTCGGAATCTTTGGAAATTCCTAAATTTAATTTATTTACAGCAGTTTTGGGCATCAGGTCCTGGTAGATGCAACGTATAGGATGAACGACGCCGACACGTTCGTCTCTCTGCATCCCTCTCGCTCCAAATCTTCTCGTTAGCAGGCAGTCTAAAGCCTCCACGATCAAAGGTGGCAAAACATTAATTATTCACCGCTACGCCATCACTAATTTGGACTTGAATGCGAGTTCAATTTGGTTTTCTGAAGCCTGCCAGAATTCTTTAACCTTTTTATTGACAAAAGTATTATGGGAATTTTTTATTTTTTTTACAAAAATTTATGAACGGGTGGGTTTGACAAACAGGAACTTTGAGATAACGCCTTGCGACATCAGAGTGTATCAAGACGTTACTTCCTGGGAACTAATGGATGACATCACAGAGAAGGAACCAGACTGGTTTTGGCCGAACCCGCAGCAGATGACTAAGCCGTCTGTGAGTGTTGCGGTTTCCGCAACACGTCTGTCTTCTCTTGCCCCGCTGTGCCGTGTTACCCAAAGGCAAGGAAAAAGGTGAGGTTCTTACACAATCCTCCACCGCATCTCTCCATTCAGTGGAACGATCGATTCTGCTGACGAGGTTACAAGCGACAGGATGTGACGGTCAAACAAAATGCAGAACGAGACATGGTGTGGCAACCGTGGGTTACCAGTGAATTTTCACACCATTTTTTTCCTCCCCCCATGCTTAAAATGTGAGTTCAACAACGAAAAAACCATTCAAGACCACCGAAGAGTCACCGAATTAAACAGCCATTGGGTAGGTTCTCCCCGAGATGGGTGACCTTGGCTGACATTTATATTACAAGCCGGTTCAGATGTTCCCCTGTCTGACAGCCGGTCCCTTAGGCTCGTAGCCGGCCACTGATTGCGGAGCGGCACCGGCCTGCCGTGCCGAGATCCATTATCTTCTCTGCTGGGATTCGAACATCAGTCACCGAAGCCAGGCACGTGGAACGCGAAACCCCATCTACCGATCTATACACGGCGTGAAAAGTAACGGTTACCGCGTCAAGGAAAACGTTAACACGATGACGTCAAAATAAAGCTAGTCCGCCAAATGCGACGCCTTGTTTTCCTTTTCTGGGAACACGGTTTCCACCCCACCAGCCAGCGTCACGGGGAGATACCAGCTTCTCACCTCCTTCTGGAGAAGTTACAATAACTACAGATTCAGGGCTTCATTCATTGGGCTGTAGGAGAGCAAGGTCCTTCCTACATAGTCAATAGTGCCAAGGTAGGACCTCTAGATCGTAAGCTCCTTTGAACAGGGTTCTCCTTCCGCTTTGATTCTTTGAGCGGAATATGATGGTCTATATAAATCAATAAATAAATAATAATAATAGGAACTTTCTACATGAGCTGCCCCTGAGGCTCTATAAATATTAACCCTTCAATGGCCCATATGGAAGATTCCACAAAGTGACTCGCAACTTGTGTGACCCAATTGGCTCCAATATCCGCATTGGTCACCTGCATTCAAGAAGGGATATCTGCCATAACATACTGGGGGGGGGCAAAGCACCAACTGGGAGTCTTATATATAATCACAGACGAGGGAGAATAGGAAGGAGTCAGACTGTGTGATCTGGAGAATCTGCCCCTTCACCCTGAGATTGGGGCAAAAAAACCATTCTCAGCGATCGCAGGTATGACATTTTTGGACACTACCAACGTCAAGCTCCTTATACCCCAAGGCAAATATTTCTGGACTTTCATGACTTCCTTACAACAGACTGCCTAGACTATGACTACAATTCCCATACTCCATTGGGCTCCTTGGTATCTTAAGAGCAGTGAAGGATAATGAGACCTGACGTCGCTGGAGATGCAGCCTTGGCCGGTAGAAGCCCACATTCCCCGGCCAGCTCAGTTATAGATTTGCCGTACAGTTTAACCCCACGTGCTCCAATCCCACAACCTCAAGGACGTGACTCGCACCGATATTTTGTTATTTTAACATTAAACGGCTGCTTAAACGTTCCGGCCAAACAGGGCATTTCTCTCATGTAAAAAAATATATATATATGGGGGGGAAAAAGGCAAACTGGTTAAAAAAAGACATATAGAAAACAAAAGAGAAAGAGCTTGTTTTTTAAGGTCTAGGTTCTAGATTTTGATGCAAACAAAGGCGGGGATCTGGCGGGATCTGCGGGGATCTGGCGGGATCTGGCGGGATCAGGCGGGATCGGCGGGTCTGGCGGGGATCTGGCGGGGATCTGGCGGGGATCTGGCGGGGAGGGAAGGAAAGCCGCCAGAGATTGCGTTTCAGCACATCTGCCACTCGCAGCCACTTGCTGATCGTCCATTTAAATCGGAATTAATCTGAACCGGCAGCTTCATAAATATTCAGTGTTTATACAGTCGCCCTAACGTCACGGGCGCATTCTGACGGGCGGGGGGGGGGCATATTAATGAGGATAAATCGGCGCGTCTCAGCGAGTTATTCCGAAGGGGGGGTGCTGCGGGACGTCGGAGGTCTCTCTTTGTAGGTATACTCTGTGCCAGCGCTGCCACATGAATTATAAAGAGAGAGGGGAGGAGGTCTCGTCTTCAGGAGCCACATGTCTATCCCACGTATGTTTAATTACCCTCACTGTATTACCCTCTACCACTTCTGCTAGGAGGCTGTTCCACTTATCTACCACCCTCTCGGTAAAGTAAAACTTCCTTACATTACATCTAAGCCTCTGACCCTCTAGTTTTACATTATGGTCTCTTTTTGGGTCCCCAAAAAGTTAATTAATAATAACATCTATTATTATTGTTAATATTATTTATTATTAGTTTTTTAATAGTATTTTTTATTTATTTTATTGAGTTAGTATTAGTTAATATTTATTTATTATTACTATTGTTTATTTATTTAGTGCTGACAATTCCCGCAGCACTTATTACAGTCCCTACATTCAAAGTGTCCGACGAAACTAGAACGGACACGAACCGATACATTAGGTAAAGAGGACCCGGCTTGTGAGCTGACAATCTAGAGGCATTTCCCGTACGTTACCGTCATACGATAATTGGATCCCGTCACCTGCGACTAAAGCTCGTGACACTAACTGCTTTATGGCAGAAATCAGCAAGCCCTTAATGTGACCTTTACTACAAACGCCAATAACTACTGACTATATGCCAAAAAAACTACGTGCACCCCTAGGGGTTAAAAATAAATAAATCACTTTATACCTCCTCCGGGAATCAGTTCTAGAAATCCACTACCACCAAGTGCTTTTTTTGTCTGTTATGCTGGAAATGTATCTATGGATTCCAAGGCGAACTAATGTGTTACTTTGTAACACATTCTGGGCAAAAATGTAACTATTTTCTCTTTTTTAACCCCTTAATGACATTGTTTTCAATGCTTTAGGGACCGCCCATTGTCCTTAAGGAGTTAAAAAAAACCTTGTAAACAGTCCAAGGTATTCCTGCCAAGGAGGGCACAGGAACCGCGGGGCTGACGGGCACCCCCCCCCTCTCTCCAGGGGTCTCTGCTTCTTACCGCAGGGCACTACCCGCTAAATGCGCAACGCGGAAACCTTAATCAGTCGTTGGTCTCGTCTTAGATTCAGGAGCCGTATGTCTATCCCATGCATGTTTAATCCCCTCACTGTATTACCCTCTACCACCTCTGCTGGGAGGCTGTTCCAGTTATCCATTGTCAGCATGGTACAGAATATCCTTTAACCCAATTCTAGAAACATATATATACATGGCAGTTAAACGGTTAAATAGCGCAGGCGCCGGGGAGCGGCGGGATTCGGCTCCTTTGAAGTAAATCATCGCCGGTGACGCGGCAAACAAACAAAACGTCCTCTTAATCATCTGAGCCGCCACCGCGCATGAAGCGCGTTATTCAACGCCGTATTGCAAGGCTTCTCATTGTCCTGGTTGTTAAACAATTACGCCCACCCGAAACGGGCGAGAGCCCCCGCGGCTAATATCAATAAACCCTTTAGCGGAGAAGGGGGCTCCAAACTTTGCCTTAATGTAAGTTATTGTTTTATATAGTGCCGTCATTAATTCTTAGAATTAATTAAAAGTAAAGGGAGTTTGTATTTTTTTTTGATTATTTTTTATAATTTTTCGGGGGGGGGGGGTTGCTGCATTATAATTAATATTTATCGCCCCTTTTCCCCAAGACAAGGGGGTTTATTCACTAAAGAGGTAGCTGCAGATTCAGGAGCCGTATGTCTGTCCCATGCATGTTTAAATGCCCTCTACCACTCCTGCTGGGAGGTTGTTCCACTCATCTACCACCCTCTCAGTAAAGTTAAACTTCCTTGATCCCTATCAATATTGGCCAACCTCACAAACTAAACACGTTTCCCAAAATTCCAAGTATTGCTATGAATGGCTCCCTCCCAACGAGGAGGAAAAACCGAAACCACAGCCGATGATAAATTGTTGCAGAGACAGGCGGTTACGACGGGGTACGGCTGCAGCGACCCCCCCCCAGGCTTCACCCCTGAAACACGGAAAGCAAAGGGGAGGAAAAAAGGACAGGGGGGGTCCAAATCGTAAGACGCATACGGATTTACCCCAAATCCCCGCCAGTATCCGCCAGCCTGAAACAACCTTTATCATTGCCGCTCATCTGGACGCGGTTAACCGATAACACTTCTTTGTTTTACATTTTCTAAGCGTACCAACTCAGCTGAGGGTCGGCTCTTTCCCAGCCGGCAGAATAAACTGTATATAGTTCAACGCAAACATTGCTCCGGCAGCGGTGCTGCCTATGGGGCCACAAAGGGTTAGTAGACGGCCGTTGGCCTCATTTAGCTCACGTTGTACTAGTTATTCCAGAGCTCGGCGGAGCTTCTGCCGTCACCGGGGATGAAATTCAGGAGTCCTCGAGTGCCTAACTACCTGCCGGAGCCGTCTCGGGCCAAGCGGCATGGTCAAGGAGACCGGGACACCTTGGGGCATCTGGTGGAGGACGCTCAACGAAGGACAGAAGGTCATGTTCTCCTCAATCCTACCTAACCGATGAAGAATGAGGACATTCCACGGAGAGCAGAGAAGAACGCCGACGGAACGATATCTAGAACAGGGGAACCCGGAACCGGGCCCCGGTCATGTCCGAAGGGCGATCCGCGCGGGTCACGTAACCGCAGAACACATACGGCGTGTTTTATCTACTCTGGAGACGGATACATGGTAGCTAACGGGGCGCCCGCTAAGACGTCTCCTGGAGAAGTCCGTTCCTAGAAAGCCGTCGCCCGCTCTGAGCGTCGTCGGAATGTAACGGCGGCATCGCTCCGAGGTTTCGAGGAAACGTCGGGGGTTAAAAACGTACATCCAGCGCATGCGGTAAATATCGCTGCATCTCGGTGGAATAATGCAGGTAAGGCAACCACATACTAGACGGACGGACAGACGGACGCAGAAGAGACATCCCGCAGGTCAGAGGTACTCACCCCGGTGGAGGAGGGCAGGGCGCCGCACTATTCCCGCGAGCTTGTGGAGGGCGTCTTGGGATGAGCGAGGTGGCACGGCAGAGACGGCGCGCTCGATGCCACCCTCATACTGCAGAGCTCGCCGCTCTCCGCTCACACGCAGGTATCTCTGCAGCAGCCTTCCAGCTGCCGATACGCCGAGCGCCTTCCCCGCAGGAGAGGGGGGAGAGCGAGAGAGAGAGGAGGAGGTGCAGACACTTTGGGTTCCAATTAAACTCCCAGCATCCGCACCTCCTCTGCAGCTGGGGGGTTACAGACACGGCGTTGGCATCTTGTGGGGCAGAGAGGAAGTGAGTTCTCCGCCGTACCCGTCGGCATGTGATAGTCACGCCGTATCGGCGCGGGGTCGGGTGAGAAGCACACCCTCCGAACCCTCGGGCAGCACCGTCTGCAGGTAGTCATATCGGGTGATTAGACAACACCCTATAAACGCTCCTCTAATGGCTGCCGGAGCATCCGTGGGGCCACACCTGAGGACACCTATGTAAACACGCGTGGGGCCGCGGTGACTAATATATTTATTGGTTATTAGCCGGATCGCAGGGAGCGTGGGAGCGTGAGATGCCTGCATATTCAGGGCTTCACCAGGCTCTGGACAACAATGCCCATCATCCTCCAACATACTCACCGCGATTATCCATTTATGTCTCATGGGGAAAATAAAAACCTCCTTGAACATAACCCCCCCGGGCGCTGTATACAGTAATATAACCCCCCCTGTATACAGTGAAATTATAAAAAAATAAATAAAATAAAAAAGATATATCCAAAAATACTTTAAATTAATAAAATTATAAAATAATAAAAAAAAAAAAAGATATAATAAAATAAAATCCTTCTCTGTCCATTCGCTGTATACAGTATTACCCCCATCGCTGTATACAGTAATATAACCCCCCAGAGCTGTCATACAGAAATATAACCCCCGACGTGTATACAGTAATTAACCCCCCCTGTATATAGTAATAACCCCCCGCCTGTATACCAGTAATATAACCCCCAGGCTGTATACAGTATATAAACCCCGGCAATTGTTATACGTAATATACCCCCCCGGCGCTGGTATACAGTAATAGCAACCCCCCAGCCTCTGTATGCAGTAATATAACTCCCCCTGTATACAGTAATAACCCTCAGCGCTTTAATACAGTAATATAACCCCCGGCGCTGTATACAGTTAATTAACCCAGCGCTGATACAGTAATATAACCCCACCAGCGTTGTATAACAGTAATATATATCCCAAGCGCTGATATACAGTTAATATATACCCCAGCGTTAATACCCGTAAATATAACCCCCAGCCTGTAATACAGAAATATAACCCAGCGCTGTATGACATAATATAACCCCAGCTCTGTATAAATAATAACCCCCAGCACTGTATACAGTATATAACCCCCCAGGCGTCTGTATTAGCAGTAATATATCCCCACGCTGTATACAGTAATATAACCCCCCAGCGCTGTATACAGTAATAAACCCCCCGGCGCTGTATATGTTGATTAGTAAGATTCATGACGTGCACACTTGCTTAGCAGCCCCTGGCACCGACCCCAGATAAAGTAGCCCTTTTTCCTCCCCGCTTGCACGCTTTAGCCCTGGAAGTTGGACACGCGGCCAAACTGTCCTCACTCAGCTTGATCACATAAAAAACAAAGGGAGGCAGGAACGGCGTTCCCGGCCAAGATGTTCCAGTATGATCCAAATCGGCTGCTCTCTGAAGCTGGAAGCCCAGAAAATAAAATAAAAAAATTTAAAAAAAAACTCGAGGAAATCATGGCCGCCTGCCACCGACAGCAAATTCACGGGTCCGGCCGAGCCAAGCCGGCACTTACAGAAGCCAAGAGTAAAGTAAGGTTCGCCGAAGGCTACAGTAATGACAGCTTCACTTCCGATCCAAAAGCAAGCAAGAATCCGGGGGCCCTCAGGCAGATTTAGTCTCAGACACGGCGCTTAGGGGCCCTCGTAACACCAGAGGCTCTTACACTGACCACAGCAAGCAGTACGGAGCAGCCTCTTATAGATAAAGCGGTAGAGGGTAATACAGCGAGGGTATTAAACATGCATGGGACAGGCATACGGCTCCTGAATCTAAGACGAGATCGGCGACTGATTAAGGTTTGAGTCTTTACAGCAGGAGATAACGGGCGACTAGACGGGGGCCAAATGGGGCCGATCTGCCGGCAGAAGTGATTTCTCATAGTACGGCTCCTTGACTCTTGGACCTCGGTGACCCTTCCGGCAATGAACCCCTCTCAGCGCTGGGATAATGTGTAGGAGAAACGCTATTCTGAATCGCTGGGGTGTGGAACAGGCAACAAAGAGGAGACAACGCTGGATTCTAACAACGCAAAAGGGAAAAAGGGACTACCGAGTCCTCACAGAACAGGCCACGGACAGGGAACCCCTTAATGACAAAGCCCGTACATGTATGGGCTCAAAATGCATTGGGCTGAGGGACCGCCCATTGTCCTTAAGGGGTTAAAGGCAAATTAATTTCTTAGGGACTATTTTCCTAATGTTGCAAAACTAGCATTATCTCTCCCCCCCCCAGTTATCACCACCCAACAGAGTCGAGATAACTTAATGGGGAGGAATAATCATGCAGATCCCAGGAACAGGGAGATAAGACGGCTGCTTCCATTTGTTTAGATGAATAAAGGATTGTTTCTGAGAACGGTTTAGGCATTAAGCAGTACTGGAACGCTGCGCTCAGTTGTAAGGGTTAAATCTGGCAGAGTAGGTGGGACCGCACCTTTAATGTTTTCCGCCAGGAAGATCGATGGAGCCGCGAGCGATAAAACAGCGAGGCGTCTTTGATTTTAAAGTTCTGTTCAATCGCCCTACAACAAAGCCTCGCGCTTAATTAAGGGCCAGAAAACGTCAATTTGGCTTTAAACAAAGAATGATCGGTTTCAGGCCAGATCTTCGCTGCCGAGCAGAGACGACGCCGGATTCATCAATACAAATCGCCCACTCGGGCTGCATCCGGCGGGCCGAACGACATCGACCTCCAGGCTGAAGGGAGTGAGCGAAAGAGGCTGAAATCTTTATCATTGTCAGCCTCTGGAGATTAAACCCCTTATTACCCCCTCTAACCCCTCCTATTATTTCCCATAACCCCTATTACTTGCTCTCTCACTCCTCCTATTACTCCCTCTAACCCCCTCCTATCACCCTATCTAACCCATCCTATTACTCCAAATAAGTCTTCCTATTACTCCCTCTAACCACCTCCTATTACTGCCCATACCCCCTCCTATTATATCCCATAACCCCTCCTATTACTCGCTCTTTCACTCCTCCTATTACTCCCTTTAACCCCCTCCTATTACCCTATCTAACCCATCCTATTACTCCACATAAGTCTTCCTATTACTCCCTCTAACCCCCTCCTATTACTGCCCATAACCCCTCCTATTACTTCATATAGACCTCCCTATTACCTCTTCCTATAACTCATCCTAATACTCCATATACCCTCCCTATAACCCTCCTTATTTCTCCATATAACCTCTCCCTATAACATCTTTAATACCCCACTTAGCCCTCCCTGTAATTTCCATCACCCCGCATTTCAGAGCCGCTCTCTTCTCCTGTGATGTTTTCTAAGGTGAAGCTCTTAGCAGAACAAACAGCAAGCCCCCCTCCTGCTTCACACTAACGTGTTAGAAGAGACTCATTCAATGTGTGTTCGCACGTTCTCCCCCATCCCCGAGACTTCTAATGAAGCCGGTCTTCTGGAACACTGCTTACCGAGAGCCACTAAAACCAACAAGAAATCATATATACTGTATATATCCTCTAGATTGCAAGCCTGCGAGCCAAACCTTCACCTAATGCAATGTATGGACTGTAATAAGTGCTGCGTACATCATCGGTGCTATAAGAAGATAATATATATACACACACTCTATATCGATGTTGTTGTCCTGTTAGATAGAAGGGAACGTGATCTTGGTCAGGATTATCCAATGAAATGTCAGGGTTTGCCCCTAAGTCTCATGGTCTTGGGGTGAATGGGCAGATTTGTGAGTTTTTACTCCAGGCTCTGGGTCTCGGGGGTCACACAGTCTGCAGCCGACCCCTTCATACCCTCCTCTGAATTCATGTTATCTGAGCATCCCAATTGGTGCTTTTCTCCCTTCTATATCACAGTAGAAATCTCTGCTTGAATGCAGGTGACTTCGTTCAGAATATCTTCACCTCCTCACAAGGAGTTCATTAGAACCATATGGTTGCCACAAAGTCTCTTGGTGGTGGACACAGAGAAGTCGCATAGGCTTTTGAGAAGTCAGAGGTCTTCCTTCTGAGGAGGAGACCTCCAAGGTCCTGACAGTTTGTTGACTTCATCTTGGCCCAATAAGAGGTATCACCTTTAGCTGAAAACTCGATGAGTATCAGCATCAGCTAGCCGAGAAAGCTCTGGGGCAAGAGGAGGAGGAAGAAAGTAAAACACTCAGAACACGGCCGAGTTCTAAATATTCCGCCACATTTTTCCGTGTTTTCAAAATATTTAAGAACGTTTCACTACTCGGCTCTTGGGGCTCCTGTTAATTGATTTCCGCGTATAAAAGGTCATCCTCCCTCTTCTTGGAAGACATAAGTGAAGATGGAGGAATAAAAGATTGTTTTCAGTTTCACCTGAGCATCTGAAGACAAAGGAGATTAAAAAAAACCCAAAAACCCTATTCTTTTTACTGCCTCAGCAGCTCAGAGTGAATCCCTTCGATTCAAGATGGCGCTGAATCTGCTAATTGCGGTGTGAATAAATTCCGCAGCAGGGGAGGAAGAAAAAGAGAAAATCACTTAAAGAGGAGTTTCATTCCACTAAGGGGACGCCATCACTTCTTGTATATGGTGCAACAATTGGCTCCCACATCGCAGAAGACCTCATTGTCTTTCGATGGGGTGGCCGATGTCCCATTTGGAGCAATATTCAATCCATGAACAAGGGAGAACATCTTTGGGTGTCTTCAATAACCCAGATGTTTGCAGTGGAAGAGGTCACTATGAGATATGAAGGACCAGCCCTGATGAGCTTCCACTGAGAAGAGAGATGAATGAGCTGGTTGGTGGCTGTTGAGCCGAGGAAGAACTAGAGTCCAGGAGAGTCCTTACAAGGACCTGTATGGACCTTCATCAGGTCCAAGATCCTAAATGAAACGAGGACATTGAGAGGGCTCGCATTCCACAATTCTTATCGAGCCACTGGGGTCAAGCCAACGCTGTTGGATCTTCATAAAAGCCAAGTGGAGCCAGCAAGCTTAAAACTCGTTAGCGTAAATACCCCATGGTGAAGCGGTAGGAGTTTACTTTTAATGTTACTAAGGCTCCACCACTTAATTGTTAATTTCTAAAGAGTCGGCGAAAGTGAATTCCGCCACCGTTACTGATCGTCGGGATAATGTTCTCAAAAGTATCATTAATGCACTCGAAAACAAACCGCACAGACCTGCTCACTAATCCCAGAGCTTCACATTCATTGCCAAATTGATATTTGCTGGCTCCGTGCCTCACCGGTGCAGCTGCGGGCAAATCGAGTTGCACCAGAGGACGATCCAAGTTCACGTGAAGGTTACAAAAAGTCTACTAAGTTCTTCTGTAGAGTCAAGAGTCCTCATTAAGGCCAACAGGGACACAAACTAGTAGGACAATCGGCTACGGGGGACATTCAGCTGCAGCAGAGACCAGCAGGTCTACAATCCCCTACCATGGACTCAGGTTAATGAATCATCATACTTCCCATGTGTCCATGTTTAGTTTGTCCAGTCCTGCTTTGGTCCCCAAATTGTTGTGGCCTCTCCTTTGTCCCCTGATGCCCCTCCTTTCTAGGTCAGAACGTTTGCTGGGTATGAGGGTATCTCAGGGTTCTACAGCCCTAAAAGCCCCAATAATGTGTATAGAAACAGCAGGAAATGGCTTTATAAATTAAATGGGGTAAATAAACCCCATTATTCTTCTTTTAACTCCCCGGTTACAAAAATACCTAGCACTAGGGCAAAAAGTCACAAAAAAAGTCTCAGTAAAATCCTGCACCTAGACTCACTTCTACCCGTACCCCAAAATCAAAATTGCCCCTCTATGGCCATGTGACAAAGAACAACTCTGGTGTCACCATAGGTTCAAATACGGATCAAATAATAAAAAAAATACTGTTTTCTACAGAAAAACTGAAACTCGTATAATAGGACAAGCATTTGGGGGGAACAATGCCCCAACATTCTGTACCAAATTACCAATTTTCAACATTTTCATTAAACATCATAGAACATTATTAGAAAAAGAAAACTTTTTTTCCGAACAAAATACAGCCACTGTAAAAAAAAAAAAAAAAAAAAAAAAAAAAAAAAAAAAGCCAATTTTTAAAATTAAAATCAAGAGACCTGGAAGAAAAGGTACGTAAAAATTAACTAATTTAAAAAAGTCGCCTTATATTTTGACAGGATTGGGTAAAAAATGAAACGTTGTTTATGTGTGCGTTGGGGTAATTATTTCTATCAATATTATCAAGTCTATAATGAGGTCATAATTATCAAGTCCATAATGAGGTCATAATCACCGTTCCGGCAGCTAAAAGATAAAAAACGTTGCAAACAAATACGTTTCGGGTACATCAAAAGAGGACAAGACCTTCGGAAAAGGTTATCTGACTTCCACAAACCCCACGTAACCCCACGTAACCCCACGTAACCCCGATCACACCTCGCTAATCCAATCACTTATTAACCCCTAGCTTCCCGACACTGGATTTACTGATACAATGTAATCCATTTACAGACTACATCCAGATCCTATCAGAGGGTTAAAGAGGCATA
>VKOC01000010.1:2031481-2142286 GCA_009364415.1 Spea multiplicata
CCACCTACCCAGTGCCATACCAACCAATACACATCCATCTACCCAGTGCCTTACCAGTCAGCACACAGCCTCCTACCCAGTGCCTTACCAACCAACACACAGCCACCTACCCAGTGCCATACCAACCAGCACACAGCCACCCACCCAGTGCCAATCCACCACAACACAGCCCCTACCCAGTGCCAAAATTGACGCACCAACACACAAGCCTACCTACCAGTCCACTCAACCAAACAGGCAGCGCACCGTACCTTCTAGGTGCCAAGTACCAACAGGCACACAGCACCATACCCAAGTGTCCAATATCCTAACCGCAGCACACATGCCACTTACCCAGTGCCAATCCCCCGAGCACAATAGCCATCTACCGCATGTCCATACCGAACCAACACACAACCACCTACCCCAGTGCCATACCAACCAACACACAGCCACCTACCCAGTGCCATACCAACCAACACACAGCCACCTACCCAGTGCCGTACCAGCAAGCCACATACCTACCGCCAAATATAGTCTCCTATATCATCCAGCCACACAATCCTTACCCACCAACTCTACCTTTTTGTTTCACACCTAACACCCTTCTCTTTTTTCCTCAATACTCCTATCTGACCAGCTTGTTGTGTTTTTCTTTGTTGTTAAGATTCTGCCCCTGTCTTCATTGCCCTTCAGCCTCCTTTTCACTCAACCCTTTTTTTCTCCTCGACTTCCGCCATATTGCCTCGCTTTCCTCCTGTTTCGTTCTCCCTTTGCATTGTATCAGTTTTTTTACCCATCATGCATCCTGTACACTGCAGGTCCAGCCACCTGGGCCATGGCAACTTCCAAGCCAGACATCATGGTCATTCTGCTGAGTAAACTGATGGAGGAAGGAGACATGTTCTACAAGGTGAGGAGTCTGTGGGATGCACCGAGACAGGATGGTGAGGGTGGTCGGTTAAAACATTTTCAAGCTGAGGGGAGACAGAATAAGGGTGACAAGGCTGAGTATGAAATGGCGAGATAGTTGGAGATGGGCAAGAAATAAATATAAGGAGGCAAGAGAAAGTCTGCAGTAGAGAGTTCGTAGATAGAGATCCATTCATATAGACAACTTAGGAAGAAAATTTGACAGAGAAAGAAACCAATGTGAACGGAAGTTAATGAGAGGGAGCCAAATCTCCGAATGAGATGGGAAGTGGACATTGAAAGTGAGGAAAGATGGATGCAGGTTTAAATACGTACCAAGGAGAGAAAGTTCTTTGGAACCCGTAGACATTGGGATTGAAAGAGGGTTAAACCACGGTGGTAATGGACAGAGGAGCCGGGCACTGATGGACACGGAGATGAATGAGGTTGGTGGTTATGGAGAAAGAGAAATTATAGGACGCTGGTAGCGATTGGAATGGAGGTACTATAGATAGTCTGTCGATTTAGCTTGCTTTTCTTTGGGTCTACAGTCGAGGGATGAGATTCATGCGCTTTTAGGTTTCATTCGTGTTTGGAAAGAGGGACTCTGAGAGATAGGAGAACTGGCGGGTAACTGGCAGTGGGGGTCATCATATTGGGTTAGATATCAGTATTTGTGAGATTGGTGCCTTTCATTCCACAGAAGGGGAAAGTAAAAGAGGCTGCGCAGAGGTACCAATACGCCATGAAGAAGTTCCCCCGTGAGGGATTCGGGGAGGATCTCAAGACCTTTCGGGAGCTCAAGGTGTCTCTTCTACTCAACCTATCCCGTTGCCGACGGAAGATGAATGTGAGTCCAAAGATAACTTACAAAGTTTTAAAATACTTCTCCGTGGGCTCTACAAAAATGGAATCCACAAGTTCAGTAGATGATGCCATCTGGCAGACTATTGTCTCCGGGATGTGTTTTCCTCCAAGGAGAACAGTCTAGCGCTCTAACCCTTTCTTTTTATATCTAAGGCTTTATCTTATCACTGGCGCTCATCACAACCCACTACATTTTTGCATATTACAGTACCACAACCACTCGGAGGCTTCTCCGTGTACCCACCAACCTATCTATCTGTGTTGTTACATGTAATTTAGCTCCGTTACCTTCTAGGTCCACAGCAACACCTGTAACCTGAAGCACTGGGGAGGTTTTACGAAGGAATTGAAAACCCATTAAAATTATTCTTTTTTACTTTTCCTGTTTCCTTTTGCATGGTAGGAAATTTCTTTTTTGTGTTTTTTTTTTTCCCCCTCTCTCTTTAGTCCAGCGTCCGTCTCTTATTATGTCTGCACCCCATTGTTGACCTCCACCTGCAGTCACAGCGACCCATACATGACATGTCACCAGAACATACCACTTGTCCGATTTGTCTTACTCCCACCAGCCTCTTTAAATATTAAAACCCCTTATCGTGTTGTCGCAGGACTTTGGCATGGCGGAGGAATTCGCCACTAAAGCTCTGGAGCTCAAGCCGAAATCCTACGAGGCATTCTACGCACGAGCCAGAGCCAAACGGAGCAGCAGGTGAGACGTAGTGG
This sequence comes from Spea multiplicata, assembly GCA_009364415.1. Lineage (NCBI taxonomy): Eukaryota > Metazoa > Chordata > Amphibia > Anura > Pelobatidae > Spea > Spea multiplicata. The sequence goes on from VKOC01000010.1 coordinate 2,033,963, forward strand.
GTAGATATGTCCAGTTTGATGGGACGTCAGGAGTTGCTTCCCTCTAGCAGTCCTTTCGAGGACATGTTGAGCCATTCTGGGAACATATATCAAATCAGACACAATACCTATTGAGCTTTAATTGTACGCTAGAACACTGCAGAGGCTACAAATATGCCCCTAACACAGAGGTTTCCCTACTTGTGGCCGTACTTTGCTCTTGCAACCAGTAAGATAAGTGCAGCTGGCATTTAACCACCCGCTAGTAAGACTCAGTTCTACCAGTTTGCCCAGTTTCCTTTATCACCAAAAGCAGCTCCCCATAACATCGTACCCCGGTCTCTCAAACACGTTACCAATCCACTCAATGCTTCTTTGGCTAGTTTTAAATAAAATTACATTGCATTTAATTTATATATTATTTTTCATTATCATATTACATTCCCAACCAGCCAATGTACTCGCTTGTTTTATGTCTTTTGTTTTTGGCAATCCCGCTTATTTCAAAATAAAAAATGAAATGCTTGGAATGCGAATTTGTCTTCACTGTTCGTAGATCTTTGTGTTAAATTAACTAGCTCAAAATTAAACATTGTATCCTCTTTCAGGCAATTTACAGCTGCTCTGGAAGATCTGAACGAGGCCATCCAGCTTTGCCCCAACAACCGGGAGATCCAGAGGCTCCTGATGAGAGTGGAGGAGGAGTGCAGGCAAGTTCAGCAGGAGGAGGAGGTTCAGGAGATGCATGACGAACCTGAGCCAGAAGTCCAGCATGACGAGATAGACTCCACACAGGAAGACATCTACGAAGAGGAATATCTTGAGCAAGACATGGACAACATGCCAATGGGGTTACAGAATGAAGGGAGGCAATGCCAGGGTCTTCCAGGCATGCAGAGCCCACCTCAGTCTCCTGCACATCGGGACTCAGCCTACATGTCTGGTTCACACCAAGTCTTCGACTTCAGGTCAAACAGCTCGGTGGGATCTCCTACACGGCAAGGCTACCAATCTACTTCACCGTCGCTTTCCCCCACACACCAAAACTCCCACTATAGACCGAGTCCACCACACACATCTCCAGCTCATCAGAGCTCGCCATATGGATTCAGCCCGCCACCTGTGGGAAACCAAATGATGGATTACCCCAGCCCACCTCCTTCACCGCTGCGAAGAGCACCACAGTACAGAGCTAGTCCCCCCAGTGAAAGCATTGGGATGTATAGACAACAGTCGGGATCCCCAGTGCGATACCAGCAGGAGCCATGTGTTAGTCAACACCCCGGAAGGCCCAAATCTCCATTGTCTAAGATGTCTCAGAGGTCTTTCCAAATGTCACAGCTTCCAACTGCTGTTCCCCAACCTGCGCACAGGTTGCAGCCGGCCAAGGCTCAGATTGTACGGAGCAACCAACCCAGCTCTGCTGTCCACTCCAGTGCTGTGATTCCTGGAGGAACATATGGCCAAGTGGCGCACGGCATGGCCAGTAAGTACCAGACGTCGTCAGGGGAAATGAGCCAAAGTCGTCTAGTGTACCAAGCATCCCTGGGGGGTCTTATAGCTGATGGACGCCCTTTGCAGCATGTTCAGGCCAGTTTGAGTGCAGGGGCCATCTGCCAGCATGGAGGAATTGTGAAAGAGGACATACCCCAGCGGCCGACATCTGCCTACAGGGGTGGAATGAGGTACAACCAAACACCACAGATTGGGCGAAGCCAGTCTGCCTCCTACTACCCAGTATGCCACACCAAGCTGGATCTTGAGCGTTCCTCTATCCCCTCTAGCCAGCTGGGTTCTCCCGATGTCTCTCATCTTATCAGGAGGCCCGTGAGCATCAATCCCAACGAAATAAAGCCTCATCCACCGACTCCAAGGCCGCTGTTGCACTCACAGAGCGTAGGACTTCGCTTCTCTCCATCGAGTAACAGCATTTCATCCTCTTCCAGCCTGTCCACCTCCTTCCGTCCTTCTGCCTCCATTCAACAGATGGAGATCCCACTCAAGCCGGCCTATGATAGGCTCTGTGACGAGTTGTCTCCTGTGTCCCCTCCCCAGGGGAATTACCCAAATGAGCCCTCTCGCTCCAGGAACACCCCTTTCATGGGTATAATTGATAAGACGGCACGGACTCAGCAGTATCCTCACCACCATCAGCAGAGCCGGACATGGGCCGTGTCTTCTGTGGACACTGTTCTGAGCCCCACGTCTCCTGGGATCCACCCTCAGCAAGAATCTTTCAGCCCCCCATCTTCTATAAGCAACATCGCCTTTTATAACAAAACCAACAATGCACAGAACGGACATCTACTCGAAGACGATTACTACGGCCCACACGGAGTGCTGGCTAACGGCTCTCGGGGGGACATACTGGAGAGAGTCACACAGGCATCTTCTTACCCCGACGTTAAGGTGGCCAGAACATTGCCTGTTGCTCAGGCTTACCAGGACAACCTGTATCGTCAGCTATCCCGGGACTCCCGACAGGGCCAGACTTCGCCCATCAAACCAAAGAGACCATTTGTGGAGTCTAATGTGTAGGACAACAGACGTGCCCCTAACCTATTCCCCTTTTTCCCTCCCAACACAACCTCCATGTAAACCTCCTCCTTAAAATCTGGCGAGGGAGCAAATCTTCCTGAAGCATCGGTCTTCTCCCTTTCCTTCTCCTCCACTCGCCAGCTCTGAACTAATAACTACATTGTTATCTCTGACCTGCTGGTTTTATCCTTATTTCTTGAGTCATACACAACGGGACAACCCTGTTTCCTCCCCCCCCCGCTGTCTTATTTTAAATTTCGGAATGTCTTTTATTGTTAAAAAGAAAATAGATTTTAACCATAAATTGCACTTACCTCGCTAGGACAACCAGTTAGCCCCTACTCCCACCTATCCACCTTTTTTGGGGGGGGATTTATGAGGAGCGGCCTTTCGTTTGCTCCTTTTGACAGAGCTCCTGCAGACGTTGCGCATGTCTGAATTACACATCGATCCTTCTTGGGTGAGTAGAGCGTCCTCCGCACAATTGGGGAATCTTAAAAATTCTATATTTTGGGTGTTTTTTGTTTTTTTTTAAAAAAAGGGCTCTTTACATTCACGTTAACATATAAACCCAAACGCATAGCTTCTCCAGAGAAAAAAATAAATAAAACCAAACATTTTAAACGTATAGATAACAAAAGGCTAGTCTCTGTCTGGAATCAATGTTATCAGCCGAGGTTACATTTCACAAACTCCAACCCGCCCTGTGCTGGGGGGGTACGGTGGGAATATTGGCCAAAAACGAATTTGGTCCAAACTTGGCAGCGTTGCGTTAATGTCCCATTTTCACCCCGTTATATTCCCTTGATTTGTATCAATTTCTAAAGACCTTAACACCTAATTCAGGAGTGAAGGATCTACTTTTATGGGACAATCATAGTTTCATAGTACAAAAGCTTTTAATTGAGAAAGAGTCATGGGTTGTATAGTGTGGACCTCTCAGGACCAACGCAGGTGTTGTGCCACTAAGGGCTGATGGTCCATACCCGGTTACTTCTTACCCAAGTTTTTAATTGCGCCACTTATATGACCTGCTTGGGCTGTTAGATGAAGCAGTACCCGTAAGATATCTCCTTGTTACTTTGTAGCTGTCAGTTATGTTTCCTGTGGTGGTGACTTCTTACATCATCAGGGAACGGCAAGGTTATTGGATGTACTTTTGTGGCATGGGGATTGGGGTCTGTGAAATGTGAGCCAAGACTGAAATATGCAAAAACCCAGACGATGACGACAGTCAAAGTCTTCTCTCCGTTCGCATTCAAAAACTTCTAATAGAGTTTTTTTTAAGCCCTTGCTATTGGATTTTGAGGGTCGTAGTTCAGGGATATCCATATCGGTAGCAAACCAACCCCCCCCCCCCCCCATCTACAGGACGCTCCCACTTACCACGTCTCCGGTCACTTTACCATTTACCGTTTCCATCGATGTCTGTTGGAAACAAGGGATACGAGTTCAGGTTGCCTTTGCAGAAACGGTAACCATACTTCTAAAGTGCACTATTAAGTAAACCTAACATGGCTATTTTCTTTTACTGTCGTTTCTCGGCCCCCTCCACCCCAAAAATTACCCCCCTCCTCTATTTTGCTACTTTATTGCACGTCGGAAAGACTGGACATACCTTTTCGGGCTCCGTTCTTCACCTCCATCTCCTCACCCCCCCAAATCAGAAGGACTATTTCTCTGTACAGTGTATTTATCCGATGCATGGTCCGTTCTCTTTACCAATATACAGAACACCACCATTGATTTTATATATATATAATATATATATTATATATATATTGGTGTCTAGTTCACAGGGGTCTTTTTTTGTTCATTTTCTTTTCTCACACAATCACTTTTTTCCCCCCTCTTTCTCCTCGTTGGTGAGAGGGGGGGGAGGTCAAAATATCTTGTAAATAAACAAAAAGGGAAGGAGAAAAAAAAAACCTATGTTGATTTATAGTTTTATTTTGTTTTGTTTTTTTGCTCTTAATGCCGCCTTAGCCGCCAAGGCACTCCGCGAGGTGCTGCAGAGCAGTGTATGCCGGAGGCGGCTGGGGGTGCACTCGTGGGTGTAATAAGGGTATTTAAAATGCCCTGTTTCACCTCCCCCCAAAAAAAAATGTTTTAAGTTTTCTTTTTCTCATTTCCGCTGTACTTGCTTGCTCTGTTTTTCCTTGTCTGTACATGTGAGCTGTGACATAGATGTGAAAATTCTTAACTTCCTTCTCTGATCCGCCCTCTATAAAAAAAAGACTTTTAATTGTAAATTGAATAAGAAAACTGTATGAGACGGAAGGAAAAAAAAATGTACTTATTTATAAATGGTTAATTACACTTGGAATCAAACCTCCGCGTGCATTACGTTTTTTTGAAGATGTGTAAATCTGAACTGTTAGAGAGCGTTGGACGCGTGGTACTGCTGCCCAGGGGACGCCGTTAATGCAAAAACGAAAAAAAAAGGAAATTCTTATCGTTCTAAAATTCTATAAAATTTAAGACTGGAAATAAAAAGAAATATGTGATTTTAGCAATAAGCAGGAAGAATTTCTCTTTCTCATCGCCGTGTGTTTCCTTTCGCTGCGTATATGTATGTCGGTTTTGTTCAGGAAAACAATGGACGGGGACAATAGGTGCGTACAATCACAAGACATTTAATACAGAAATCCAGTGTAAATGCTTGGCACGTGGTCGGGGGGGAAGGGGGTATGGCCACAGAGTTAGCAGAAAAAATGCTAGAATATGTTAAAAAGTAGTCATTGTAACAACGTAAAGACATTTTTGTAAGCCGCTTTCAATAAGGTTTATATATAACGATACGAAGCGCTTCTGAACCTACAATTCCTATAATGCTCGTTAAGCCATTATCTGTACTTAAATGCCACATCTATAGGTCACTCTTAGCTGTACACGAGAACAGAAAGCATGCTAGAGCGCAGTCTGCGCAGGTAATAGACCTGGCCCAGAGGGTAGTTTCAGATGGGGTTGTAAGTAACCGGCGTTGCTTTTTCAGCTGCCACTTTGTGATTATTCAGTGCAAAGTAATATTGTAGCACTGGCTTTTCCACCAGTTTAACCAACACTCACCTAGCCTTTCAAAGAATGGCTTCTGCCTACAGAGGCTGGTAGGCCAAGGTGATCAGGTGGGCAACTGTTTGATATACTGGGGTAGGTAGCTACAAGAGGGGAGAATCTGAACACGGGGCGCTTGAGTTACAGACCGTGAAGGCAGGTTGGCACTAAGGTCACATTTACAGATGTGGATACATTGAGGACATCTCCTGAGTGGATGCTGCTTGGAGTGGGAGACTTCTCTTACTCATCATACGTCCTTGGGCATAGATGGCAAAGCCTCCGACCGCAGGAAGCATCTCACTATACAATCGCAAGCGTCGTCTGAGTTTGCGGGAGGAAGCGGGTCATAAAGGTACGAGCCATCTGCAGGAGAAGTCGCTCATCACGGCTCCGTTGGGCTCTCCCCCTCGGTCAGCGTCTTGAAATCGATGGAGAGAGCTTGCTCCTCCGGAAGCGGTGGGCGCCTCCATTCTTCCCGAGTCAAGACATACACGACCACAGCTCCAAATGCCACCAGCAGCAAACCCAGAGAGTTTGCAAGGATGCCCTCCGGTACCATTTTGGAGTAGTCTTTGCTGTAAGGAAGAGTAAAGCATTGTAATAGACACAATGGCAAATTAACTACCGTTATTAAAGGGACACTCCAGCGTCACCAGTAAGGAATAGGTATTAACGTAAACATAAGACTAACAGACCATACAACCCTCACTCTTGTAACATAATTTTTAAGTCACATTTACATTAAAAAAAAGTTAAGGTTTGCATTTACGGTTCCGCACTCCCATGGAGTAAACACTACCGAAGCGGGATGTTCTTGTTACAGTAACCCCTTCATGAGCTGAAGTCTTCCTCTTGACTCTTAAATTCTATTTATGGTTACTGTATCACCAAATCATTTTAAGTGCCTTCTGTTCCAAACATACATTGTATTAGAGTCTACTAACAAAGGCTTGGATCTTGGAGACCTAGGTCACCGTGAGCTTTTGGCAGGCTCGTAGTTTACCGAGCTGGAAATTAATTATGGAGGGAACTCATGGGTTGTTTGAAGTTACTACGTCCCTGGATTATTACAGTGTGAACCAGAACCGGCCAGAGCTCACGGTGGAGGCAGACAATATTATTCACGGGTAGCGAATGTAAGTTACTTGCACTCACGGGATCGAGAAGAGCAGCTTCTCTGTTATTCCGAGGAGACACGAAGCTATGGCGGCCACCAGCAAGGACGCGCCAAAGAATGAGTGCAGAGGTTTAAACTTGGTCCTGTATGCGAAACCCACTCCTGGGACGAGGAACATGATAAATCCGAGTAGCCACTGGGGGGGAGAAGAATGGGAATTGGGAAAATAGGAGAGAACACAAAAAAGGACAAAAAATCTGCTCTAAGACAATACTATTAACATTGAAAATAACAAAAATATAGAAAAGGCTGCAGATACCACCAACGGTATGCAAGCCTGTTGAGAAGGTGTTGACGCCAATAAAAGGACTATATTAAAAATGGAAATATTGGAAAATGCATAAAAAATTGGCTTGGTTGTTGGGGGGGGGGATGGGATATGCAATTTACCTGCAGGAGGTAGAGGGTGAACGTGGTTATCCCGACCCAGCTGTGCAGGCTATACATGTCAGGGATGCCGCTCGACTTATGGAACTGGAACACGGCGATTATCCCTGAAGAAAGGAACGTTGTTTGAACGAATGTTTATCTGCGGAATCGCCTCCCTGCCACCTTCCCCAAGCCAGGGACACCTACCGATTAGCGAGATGATGAGGGCCATGATGTGCAGAACCGCGTGCAGGATCTTGGTTGCTCTTTTTGTCTCTTGTCGGAAAACCCGGTACACCAGGAGCGCTAAGAAATAAAATAAAGACACAAAAATCAGCTTTTGATATAAAAATATATATTAAGCCTTAGATGACTTCATAAACTTAACACGATGTTACCCCAGAGACCTCCTGCTAGAATTCTCCCGGGGAAAACGATGATGTCCACAGAACGTGAAATAATTATCACCCCCCCCTCTATAAATACATCAAAATATGTCAGAATTAACATAAAACCATTATTTGTATTCAAAACCTCAAATCTGTCTATAAAATCCATCTAGCAAGGCTTTATTTGACAGATTGGGTGTGTGGGTCTGACTACACGGCTGCCATAAAGCAATCAGCAAAGTGTGGTTTTGGAGAACAGGGCGGAGCCTAGAATCACATGACCACATACAATGGAGGCATCCGTAAATAAAAAAATTTAAAACACTTTAAAACCAAGTTACCTGCTGAATATGTGGAAAAAAAGTTAACGATGACATAAAATTAAAAAGACTGGTTTATTATTAATGTCCGTCTGGATTTTTATTGGTCATAAAAGCGCTAAAGCTCCTCGTAAGCGTTACGGTTATCCTGCGCACGCCCTGGCGTGTCATTGATGAGGCTAATCCAGTTTCTGATGCAGATGTCAGGAAAATTGTATTTTAATTGCTTAATAAGATGCAGCCGTCTCAGCCGGTCTGATGTGGCTCGGAGCGCGGCGATCTCCTACAATTTAACTGCAAACAGAAGCTAAACCGTAACCGATTAACAATCGCATAAACAAGGAGTTATCTGACGGGTCAAGAATCCTGGCACAATACACCAAAAACAAAAAAACAAACAAAAAAAACACCAAAAATGATCAGAGGAACCACTGGGGTGAAACCACCTAGAATCTGCAATTTCCATACCTAATAAAAAAAATAAAAGTTAAATATATTGGGTCCAAAGTATCTTGACGATTGTGGACTATGTTCTGCTTAGAATCAGGGGCATATTTCAAGGTTCTACATGTAAACCAGCCATCAGGAACATGCCATTTGGTTGCCATGGTGACTGCTCCACATTAAGAGCCAAGGGCAGGCTGGTTGGCTGCTCAGTCACAGGTTGACTTCCCGGCTCTGGAGGGGCCAGGACTACCTCATATATACTGTATGTTTAACACTTGGCGCTAAGTGTTAATTGCGGTGAAATCACCATAGCAACAAATGGACTATTTCACTCATTTACGGTCAATGGTTTTTTTTATAGCACGTAACACCGATATCGCATTTTAAAGCCACGAAGAGCCATTTCTGAAGGTTTTTACAAGATTCTAAATGGAATGTAAAATAAACGAAGGTTAATCTTTTATTTGCTCGCTGAGAATATAAACAGGCACTTTGGTACCGGAGTGTTTTTAACAGGATACGAAGCTGCTTTGATGTCTCTTGCTAGGGGGGAGGTTTGTTTGTCTTCAACTGAATCAACAGAATCGTTCCCGATCCAGTAGAGGATTTAATCTCGACTTTACATGTAACGACATCAAAGCTCATGTAAGTAAGACGACACCTTCTTCAAAGGTTGGTGAACTATACAGGGTTAATAGAGTGTAAGCCCACAAGAACAGGGTCTCCTTTACCAGCGTGTCTTCATCTTATTAATTTGTATCTCTACCCCATGGTAATAGCGCTCTACGGAGTCTGCACACTGCAAATAATGTGATAGAACTACAATTCCCATGATCCTGCTGGGACCTTAATCACCTCTGGAGCGACATATGATGTCCTCTCCTGCCCTGTAGCAATATCAGAGGTCTGGTATATCTCCAAAAGCCTTACCCTATGCTATTAATGCTTTGTTAGTTGGCATCGCAGGCTTCTAACCCTATTCTGAAGGACAGCCAACGTTCTACGGGTTTCAAGATACATAGTTTGGGATTTCAGAACTTTTGTCCATAAAAGAAACAATAATATTTATCATAACACCAAGTCCCCGGTAACCGGTTTATATTACTTGAAGACATCTGTTCACAAAACATCTTATTTGAGGTTTGTACTTACAATCTCCGCATAGAAACACCATCCCCAGGACCATGCAAAGAGGGTGGACATTGAACTGCGAAGGTCCCGACCAAGAAAATCCCCCTCTGTAATGAGACATCCATGTTCCGGTCACGGCTAACGCTGCCACCCCTAGGATCTGGGAGATTCCTATTAAGTAGGGCATCGAGCCGGTACTCTGATGGTTTGAGGATTCATCCATTGGTAGGAGACAAGAGGAGGTCACCACCTGTGGGGAGTCAAGAGTTAAAAAAAACCCATCAGACTATATGAACCGAGGTTCTTATCCGCCGTCAAATTCTAGGTTTCCATGGTGATTTAAAACAAATCATAGACCCTCAAAAGAAAATGAAGACCTACATGTGTTAATCTTATCTCCAAACTCTACTGACATCAAAGCCCAAGTAGGACATCTCCAGCCACGTAACCATTCAGTATATTTTGGCACAAGTAGCCATTTTCATATTTATCTCTAATATCTAATATTATTGAACCAAGCTTTGCAGAATGTTTTTTTCCCCCAAAACGGCCTCACAGGACCGGCAGATGTTGCCAGATTTTGGGAAATCCTAGAACCCTCCACCTTCCTTGATGTAGCGTTCAGCCACGGAGGCTCCTAGATCCTACCTACCTTTGCCCAGCCCTGGATCCGTTAATACTGTGACTACCAGGTCGGTGCCAGGAGGTATCTGCTCCCATCTGGTTCAGCGCCACAGACTGGGAAACCCAACTGGTCCCTCCAGTGATAGAATATCTTCTCCAATATGGCTGCCCTTGGGAGGGGGTTGGATAGTATATTGGGTGGCGGTAGCCGCGTGTAGAATAGGGAATGGCGTTGCTTGCTCGTTACCGCGTAGGTCTCGCGGTTTTTACATGTCGGAGGAGGTCAGGCAGGGCGTTGGGACTTGTATCTGCTCGATTCTAGAATATTGACACAATATTTTCTCTTCTCAGCGGAGGGGTTGTGCGTACGGAGCTGACGCAGGGAGCCCGGGGAGAGGGGATGGGGCATCTGTCAGGCGACAACAGGCTCTGTCTGCGTTGGATAAACTGAATTAGTTCCCCACCTTTATTCTGTTTCCGTTAATTAAGGCCATCGATGACACGTAGAGCAGCGTAGAGGTGGGGGCAGCTGCCAGGGACAAGCCGCAGAGAGACGGACAAATTGTCCCTTTTTTGGCCCTATCAGGGGAAAAGCATCGCCAGACCTTCAGCAAATCGAATCAGATCCAACCTGCTGCTCCACTCCATCAGTCTGATATAACCCCGGGCTACGAATCCATCCCAGAAGAGCATTAGCAACCTCAGCCAACATTACCGACTCCGCCAGGAGGCAAGCCTATGGATCCACTCATCATAGTGAGTGTCACATGTTGTGACCCAAGTCAGTTACAAAACCAAAATATGTAAACAGGGTTATATGCGGAACATGCGCGTGACGGGGCATCCATTCCCTGCCTTCAAAACAAGCGTTTTCTTTACATTTGCTTTGCAGATTAATCAGATCTGCGTGTTTAGAGTTAAGAGACAGCCCATATCCCGGGTAGGCAACAGGCTGCTCCCATAAACCTCAGCCAGTCTTTTTCTTTCGCTCTTTATTATATATAACTATTTGTACAGCTCTGCAGAATCCATCCATTCGATATAAAGCTTACATGCTGGATGAGGGTCATAGGAGACCTGCAAACTACCGACAGACTATACAGAACCCCCCTAAGCCCTTTGGCACTTGCAGGGTTAAAACACCCTCCTACCTGCTGTAAGTCCTGCACCTGTTGCTCGTTCTCGCCCAGCTGGCTCTGCCGGTGATCGGAGAGTCTACTTTATTCCCTTTAATTCCTTTTTTCGGTCCCTTTCAGCCCTTTGCCAAGACAGGGATAGTCAGCGCATGAGTCCCTTTGGGTGCCGTGTCTCCCTGTTTGTTTGGCTGTGAGTAGTGGGAGTCAGTCCCTGGATTCTGCCCCTTGCCGTCAGTGTAATGGCCATGTGCCAGCCCCTGTGCCCTTTATTGCCCCAGCCCGTGTGTGTCCTGCACCCGGCAGGGATTGTCTCTGTCCCTCCCTGTCCATGTCACAGAAGAGCCCCGGGAGGGGCGGGGGTGGTGCTTTCCCCCGTTTCCTGGTTGTAAGTGGATCCTGAAGGCCCTGCCTCTCCGTTACCATGGAGACAAAGACAGCTGATAGCCATGACATCAATATTATGTGTGCCTATGGGTGTAACTGTACACGAGGGTGTGTGAGAACACCACCGTCACACACAACGCCCGACACACCGAGACAGGGGAGCGCTCCGCACCCTCCGCCTGCCGGAGACGGCAGACTTCCCGTCACAGAAAATAATGGCTGAATCTGCGTTATTTCCACGTTCCTTCTGCCAAAAATAATAGAAATCATCTGATTTCATGATTACAAAGACCCCGTATTCCCGACTGCTCAGGGCTGCGGGGTTTGGGGGACCACGCGTAACCCTACCGGCGGGGCGAGTCCATCCATCAGCATACTGTCAGGGTATGCCCCTGGAAATCAGAGATCTTAGGGTCTCGGGGGCAAATGGGGCAGATTCTCGGGGTCACGCAGTCTGGAGTCACCTTCTTCCCATTCTCCTCTGATTTAATGATATCTGAGCATCCCCACTGGCTGCGATATCACAGCTGGAACCCCCTGCTTGAACACAGGTGACTCCATTGAGAAGATCTCCTGACAAGTCACATAAAGAATTCCGTATTAGAACCGTTTAGTTGCCTTTAGCGGGTCACTGCGATAGAATCTTTGTGACAGACAATTAAAGGGTTAATCATCTAACAGTCTCCGGGTCGTAGAATTTAGAACGTTCCCAACTTATCATCCAGCATAAAATGGGGGGGGGGGCTATTACATCATAAGCACACAGAGATCACACGTATATTAGCAACAAAAATCAGGTTTCCCCAGCGCGAGGCAGCGCAGACGGTATACTCACCGCTGTATGGAAGGTGTTTCGGGGCCGTTTCCTTGTTCTTGAGATATTTCAGGTGATGCTGGTCGGAGGAGCACGGGAGACACCGGGATCTTCCTGCAGGCGCACCTGTCAGCGTGTGAAAAGCCTGATCATGTTCTTTAGTAGTCATGTGATGCAGCGTGAAAAACAGTCATTAAAATACACAAGAAGCCAAACTCTTAAGGTTTTGACCTGAAAATGACTTTTTTTGCTATTAATGTTATTTGTAATCCCGATTCGAAGCCGTGTTTTTTTTTTACGAGTTTCTTTACAATAGAGTGTGCGTGTTCCTGAGCTCCAAAATCCCCCGGGGGGGGGGGGGTAAATTCTATAAAACAAGCGTAATTAATAAGCAAAGAGGTTTGGGGCTTTAAACATTCACACGCAGAGCACGTATCCCTCGGCCCTCAATCCATACTGTAAAAAATTATTAAATACCTGGCACAAAAAAAAAGCCAGAAAGAGGGACTTTTGTTTTAGGGAGTTTACCAAGACTTTTTATGTGACTCCTATTGTGGGGTATTTGTGTAACTGAGCTGGGGCATTTACCCCGTTCCCTGCTGTTTCTATACACATTATCGGGGCTTTTAGGGCTGTAGAGCCCTGCGATCCCCTCATACCCAGCAAACATTCTGACCTCCTAGAAAAGAGGGGGCATCAGGGGAGGAAAGAGGGACTGGATAAACTGAACAGGGACACTTGGGAGGCATTTAACCGGTCTAGGGGGAGATTCCTATGCTTTAAAAATAAATAAATATGATATTGCAAAAAAATAAAATAAACAAAATCGGACAGATCCCGGGTGAAGGAAAGGCAGCGAAGCCTCCGGTGTCGCTACAGACTTACGGTCAGCGATTGTTTGGGCTTCAGACGATTTATTACCCCGGGGGCTTCTACAGAATGAGGCGGACAAACAGGTCGGGCAAACAGAATGTCAGACAGCTGCGGCTCCTTTATCTCTAAGTGGGAACACCTAACGACCTGACATATTAACCCCAAAGCAGCGTACCTCTGAACCGTCCCTATTTAGTTTGGTCAGTCCCTGTTTTGGACCCAGATCCCCTGAAGCCCCTTCTTTCCTCCCCTGAAGCCCCCCTCTCTCCTGCCCTGAAGCCCCTCTTTTCTAGGAGCTCGGAATGTCTGCTGGGTATGAGGGGATCGCAGGAATGATGTTCATAAACAAACTGCACAATATTTATAAATGAAATAAAATACATTGTTTTTCCTGTAAATAACCGACTCGCGTATTGTTACATAGTTACTCAGGTCTATAAGACTCCATCAAGTTTTAACCCTTTCAAGTACCCCTATCTCTTAAACAAGAAAAGGAAAAGAAAACCCAACTTCTATTTCTCCAAATTGCTTCAAAGTAAAAGATCCCACAGTCTGGGCGAAGCTCCTTATAGCCGTTAAAATCTAAAAATGTGCTTAATTTATTTTTATTTTTGGGGGGGGGGACATGACACGAAAGCAGGCACTGATAGAAAGTAGTAAAACTTTAAGTCCTTAATGTGATTATTCCTTCAAAGGAAAGAATATAACGATCGATCTTGGAAGGCCCCCCCGTGGTACTGCGCCGCGTAGTAGGACGGCGCTATACAGACATATAATAACGCTTATTAATGCAATTAATGTCTCCAAACAACAACGTCGGCCCCATATCGTTAAAGGGCTTATCGGAGGCTTTAATACTCTTCTCTTTAAAGGCGCGTCTCAAACATTTAGTGGAAACGCTTATAAAAAACGGCCATTAGGCTTATACCGGATTTACTCATTAGAGACGACGGGTCTGACTTGAAAGCAAAGCAAGTGGTATAACATATAGTAGTTCATGGCGGTTTTTAGGGCCGTAGAACCCTCTGATACCCTCACACACAGAAAACATTCCGAGCGCCTAGAAAACGAGGGCATCTGGGTAGGAGAGAGGGACTGGATAAATTAAACAGGGACACTTGGCGCTATGCATATGGTCAACCACCATTCTATGAATTGAGTATGTTGAATCGTCACCATAGCAACTGATGGAATGTTTCTGCCGATTACCCCACAGTTAAAATGTTGCTGCGACGCACGCTCTTCCTCGCTAGTAAAAGAATGCGCTCCCCGAAGCAGCGCATGAGACAACCGTGGCCAGAAACCAAATCAGGGGCATTTCAAAAGCCTAAATGGACTATTCTGGTGGCACCCGGCAGGCCAGTACAATGTTTTCTCATATCTAAGTGATGATAGAGGGTTGTACGAGCGCCTCAGCGGTCTCTTTGGTCGTTAGTCTGCACTCACCTCAATAGTTCTGAAGGATCTTCTACGGATGATGGGTCCTCTCCTCCTCGAGTAGGTCAGGACTCCGCATTATAGAGCATAACAGGTTCCCGGGACTCCTCAAAGTATCTCAAATACAAGCATTTTACCAAAAATGTGCGAATTTACATGATCCCTGAGCCTGAAAACTCGCATTTTTCACAGAACTTTCAGGAAGAGAATGGAATGTTTCAGAAATCCTTTGCTTGGGGCTCTCAGGAGACACCAGCAACCAGCGCAGGGCGATAGGCGAGTAAGCCGGGTGTGAGGCACGGCTCTCCCCCAACATAAAAAAAGGTCAAAACTCCTAAATAAGCGAAGGCCAGGCTTACACTCACACTTCAGTTGAGTTTGGACTCACTCTGGCACTCAAAGCCCAATTCAGGAGATCCTCACAAATGTCCAGATGACTTCTTAATTAGGGCAGGTGGGTCTGACTGATCTGCACACAAGGGTCCTGACATGACATAGATTGTCAGCTCACATGTTCCAAAGTGTCCAAACATTAGATCCTCCTAGCCGAGTGATTATTTGTGTTCTTGGTCACGTAGATTCCATTTTTATAACACGGACAGAACCAAAAACAGTCTGAATTTAGCCATCATGGTTGGTTTAGGGGAGTAAAGGCGGAAGGGGTGTTGGTTTCTTGGAGCAGAAAAGAGAGACCTCTGGGCAGCTGCCTAATGATTAGAAATTCTGGCAGGAGAGGACATGCAAAGGGGCAGAAACTAGTTATAAATGAAGCACCCCCTGCTGGCTAGAGGACCTGGCTACAGCCCAATAAAACACTTTTTCTTAATGGGGGCCACACAAAAAAAACAGAATGAAAAAGCCGTTATATGTTAATATAATATAAATATCTCTATATGTCTCTATATAAACATTTAAATACATAAAGGGGTTTAACAAAGTACAGGAGGGAGGTTTATTTCAAAGAAGGAGAAAAACAAGAGAGCGGAATCTAACACTAGAGGGTCAGAGGCTGAGATGGAATGGAAGGAGGTTCTACTTTACAGAGAGGGTGGTAGATACATGGAACAGCCTCCCAGCAGAAGTGGTACAGTCTCAATAAATATCAGCCTTCCCTAAATCCACTCTCCTGGGAGTGGGGTCGGATTGCCTTCCTGGTGCATTTTTAACTAGTGGTGAAATTGTAAACATTTTGAACCTTTTTTTTTTGTTTCATTTTGGAAAACAATAAAGCCGTTATTCTGAAATCCACTCACTATGTTTTTTTATTGTTTTATATAGCGCCATCATATTCCGCAGAGCTGTACAATGAGTAAACAGGACTTAACATCCTTAATATTTTCTCTAGATTGTAAGCTCGTTTGAGCCGGCCCTCCTCACCTGTTGTCTCACTTTGTCAATTTGTTATGTTACATAATACTTGTTATGTCCTGTCTACCCATTGTACAGCGCTACGGAATTTGATGGCGCTATATAAAACAATAAATAATAATAATAATAATTTTGCAATAACATGGTAAACTTAGATACAATAAGTATAAAGGGGCTTATTTACTAAACAGTGAGGTATGTTCTGGACCAATGAACCCATTAATGTTAACTATGCAATCCGGCCCGAGTTTTACAACATGGCAGAAATAACAATACATAATGCATAGTCTGGTGAGATAAACTTCAACCCACAGCCAACTCATGGTTTAGTGAATAAAGTCCACTACTTCAGGGTAAAAATGATTGTAACATGTATTTCTGCGCAGTACACAGCTTGGCCACTAGATGGCAGCAAAGTAGCAGGCAACAGCAAATAGCTGATAATTGCATTCACGCACGCTGAAGGGGGCATTTAAAGAGTAAATACCCCCAGGAAGTCCCAGTTTAAATAATAAATGCATGTAATGACCTAAAAGCATCTGACGAGCTGCACCATTTTTTTCTTTTGGATGCGTCATAATGAATGTGTATTGGCTATTTGGCAAGTAGATACATCCCAAATGTCCCTGTTCACGAGAAACATTCCCTTTAACAAAAAAAATCCTTTTGCCTTTCTCCTCCATTGATGCCCTTCTTTTTTAGTAGCTCAGAATGCAAGGCGAGGAGGAGGAAGACAATGACAATGAGGATGAAGACTTGATCAAGCCTTAAAATTACCCGAACCGTACATAATTTGTTCCTTGTTCTGTAAATAAACATTTTTTCCATATCCTTGAAGGCTCATGATTTTTGGTCTTGTTTTCTAACATCATCATAATAATTATTATTATTATTTCTAACGGCGGTATCATCAGCATAAGTAGGTTTTAAGTGGGTAGTTAATGAGGCACCTGTCTACTTACAGGCTGTGAAGAGTCCTAGTAGCTACATGACGACACTAGCAAAATAATTCTCCATCAACATTTATTGTTTAATAGGTACAGCTCTGATGGCGCTATTTAAAATAATAAATAATATTAACAAGAAGATGGTATGATCCACACAGCTGTAATTTTTCAAACTTTCTACTCGAAACAACTTTCTTGGTGAAGGCTGAAGACCAGTAGAGATGTCTTTTATTCCCTATAGATGACTCTTCTTTCGTAGTCCGTACGTCTTCTCCAATAATTGCTCCCTTCCCTGTCTAGGAATTCGAAACAGGTTGGCAGTGGCCAATAAGAATGCAGCATACCTACTCCCCCCTGATCCACAAATAAGTAATATGTGATTCGGCCACCGGGTGGCGATATAAATAAAAAAAAAACAGATTATTCCAGACGGGGAAGAATATTTATCTATTGATTTATGTTTAGCGATGACTTCTTAATTAATGTAATGAATCTTTATGTGCGGCTTAGTTTTCTGTTTTCAAATTGTTTATAAGGAGCAGTCCTGATATCTCTGCGGGCCTGGACTGTTCATTTGGCAGGGCGGGCAAATTCCTGGTGGGCTGGTGCCATGGTGTGGGTCTCTTACCATTAATACCGCTCGTGCCGAAGATTTGTAAATAGACGTAAATAGACGTGTAAATCTGAGAGCGTAGACGTGTTCATCATTTATCGCCCATTGACCTTAAACTGCCATGGTCCAGTAAAGACCCGCATTCTTGCATGCCGGTCAAAATAGATACCCACCTGTACAGAAGTCCAGTGGTCTATTGGGGCATCTGCAGATTACCTACTAAACTGTGGCTCGGAGTTATTAACTATTTCATCTCACGGTTTGAGTGTAACAAAGGGTCAACCTTGGCGAGTGTCTACTGGAAGGGCTGGGCTGGCCATGGGTTATGCATGAATAAATACCTTTAGAACATTCCCAAAATCCTTATGGAATTCTAGATTTGATCCTTTTGGAACTCAATGATATGAAACATTGTAACTTGATTGATAAAGAACCAAGAGGTCGGGTTTCCTGATGTAAAATGATCAAATTGAGATTAAAACGTTCCAAAATACCGTATCAGCCCCATTATAAACCCTGCATGGAGCCCGTGACACCGGATCGTCGTTCTTCCCGTAAAAACAAGCAATTTGTGTCACTCGCAGACGTAAAGAGAATTTCAGATATTTTAAATTTTATGCGCTGTTTTCCAACAGGAGGGAGGTAATAATAATTTCACGTAAACGGCTCGGTTCAAATTGCTTCCCACGCAAAAAAAACAGCACGATTTCCAACATTCTGGGCTAGAAAATGAGACGCGCCAAACGCGGATATTAGCATATAATTCACTTATATCATCACGGGTGGGAAATGAGGACTCAAGGAGCCTTTCAAGGCATCGTTCACGAGAGAAATAATTAAATACAATTATTTACAAGACGCGATCAGTAAACGAAGTCTGGCGTTTATAACTCGTGAATAGGCCATCCTCGCTCCCGCATGCAGCTGATATTTAAGGACGGACGCCGTACTTATTTAGAAGACCATCTGACCACTCGCTTGCTTTAGTTATCCAGGTCATTGGAGCTCCACAGTCCATTTTTTTGGATGATAAGTCTATTTTATCTCTATTATTTATATATTAAAAGGTTTTCTTGGTTCTTCATGATGTTCTGCTTTTTGTCTTCATATGTCATGTACGTAGAAACATGTTTAACCCCTTAATGACAAAGCCTGTACATGTACGGGCTCAAAATGCATTGTTTTCAATGGGTTTAGGGACCGCCCATTCTCCTTAAGGGGTTAAGGACCATATCCTCAACTTCAATAATAAAATTTGGAACCACATAGACGACCTGCTTCTCATCTCAGAAGCAATATGTCTATCCCATGCATGTTTCAAATTCCTCACTGTGGTAGCCTCTACCACTTCTGCTGGGAGGCTGTTCCACTTATCCACTTATCCACAAGGCTGTTCTATATACCTACCACCTGCTCAGTAAATGAAACCTCCTTACATTACAACTAAATCTCTTGGATTCCCCGTGAGCACCCAACAAAGAGTTGAGGTCCAGGTGTATTCTGTAGAACATGTCCTCAGGTCAAAACCCCCCCGCCCCAAAAAAAAACAAGTTAATGAGTTTCCTCCCATGTAGGTTTTGCCAAAGAAAATCCATACAAACTTTACATGGTAAATTGTAAAATGCATATTTTTGGGGTTGATGGTTAACTTTTATTACACTGTTTTCCACGGTGTAATATTACAGAATCATCTGTTTGACTGATGGAACCTGGATATTACGATAATACAAAGTCACGTCACGAGGATTCACGGCTTCGGGTTAAACCGAGTGCTGTTGGTGACCCCCTTCCTATTACAGCAGCCATTTAATATAAACTGAGTAAGAGTCCGATAGATCTGTACTTTTCTTTAAAAGATTGGCCGCAAGAATCACTGAAATTACAAAAAAAAAATCACGGAAAACGGAATTAAAAAAAAAAAAGATAAAAAAGCAGAGCTCGCCTCCTGTTATGAGCCAAGTTAGAGAACTTTAACAAACTGGCAGAGGAGCAGGTGCATGATGGGAAACGTTCTATGCAGAAATAAATAAGTGTAATTCATAAAAAATGTCCTTAATCCAATCCATGATTGAAGATTATTTGTGATTCAGAATAACTTCCTATCAAGTCCAAAAAAATATTACTTTTAATTTGAGAATTTTTTTTTTTTTTAAATTTACAAAATATGTTATTTTTTTTTTGCACAAGAAAAGTAATTTAATGGCCGGATTCGGGCGGTCGTGAGACTTCGCCTAGAGACTGTATGAAATGTAAAGGTTATTTTAACCATGTGCCAAGTGAGATTAAATTCAGACGCAACGACGGCCTGAGGCGTGAGCGCTATTTTAACAACAGGTAACGACAAATAAATATATATATATGCAGCCTAAAATGGCTAAATTGCACCTTTGCTAAAGAAAAACGATACCCCTTTAAATATTCTTTTTTTATAAAATATATTATATTTTCTTTTTTTCTTTCCAGGCATAGGTTTTGGCCATTGGTGAACTTATCACTGGATATAAATGAGTGGGTATATAATATATTATAATATATATTATATATATATTATTATATTACGATATATAATAATAATAATTAATATAATGAGTATGTGGCGAGAATGAGTGATAGTAGGAGTATGGCTCCTTTATTTTTTTCTCATTAAATAGAGAAATAATGAACATCTTAAGCAAATATTGTCTAATGAGAACCTAATTTACTGGCAGGAGAATTTGGATTCCATCCCCAAACGTAATATTCCATTGAATTTTCTGGCCTGTGGAACAATCTCTATCGCTGGTGACGTGATTTGACCTGAATAGCCTTGTAAGCGTTCAGCTGACTGCGTGGCCTCCCATATCGTTCCTAAACGGTGGAGAAACAGCCTCAGCATATATAACACATGATATATAACATGTGAAATTTTTAGAATCAACAAAAAATTTACATTTCATTGCTACTATTTTGATATTGCAACCCTGTCCTTTTTTTATTTTATTTTTTTCATTTTTTTTTTGTATCGTCTTTCTTAAAAAGAACTTGTTGACCCAGATATTGCTCATTTAGATGGTCAAATGAACCAGATTCAAATTTCTAATTATTATTACAAATCCAAATGTTTTTTTTATAAAATTGTTGACAAAGTTTAATTTAGTTCCCATGGGGAAAAATAAAAGATTTAAAGGTTTACCATCAAGTAAAAAAAAACAATAATAAAAAAAAATCATGGCATCATTTTTATTGATTTTATTCCTCGTTTGTTTGGTAGTCATAAATTAAAATACCAATTAAAAAGCTAAAAGTAAATTTATTTAAATTTGTATTGATTTTTTTCCCCATTTTTATTTTAAATAAGAGATAATAATTCATGTATTAGCATTGGCATTTATTCCACAAATTTAAATCTCAATTAAAACCCCTAATTAGTGATTTTTTTTTTTACTATTTATTGATTTAATTTTTTTTTTAAATTAATATTATTGATTTTATTTTATTTTGACAAATGTGGTAAACTTTTTTTTTAATATATTGCCTTCAGAATGTTGTAAATGAGACGATATACATGATGCTTCTGTAAGTGGAGCAGATAACAGGCCGTTAAAATATTTCTAGGGCCTCCTGGTATATTATATGTTTGTGTTATATAAACATATTTACACCGGTTAACATGCCTAAGAGCCAGCAGTGTTTACGTTAAAAGATATTCACGAGGGGTTTACGTTATCGTTAGCCGGGTGTAATCCTTTCATATTTCAGTGTTGTCTCTCCCACTCTTGGGAGGTCATCGAAAGTTGGAGGATGGAAAGTTTAGAACGGCACTGGAATTCTCTAGATAAAAATGGATGTTGAGATTGGATAAAGAAGAATGGCCAGTATCCTCGAATGGTACATTTGGGGCCCCTTGGTAATTCTGGGTTAAAACACCAGGTCCTAACCCCAAATGGTCAATGATGGACACTTTGGTTATCTACACAATCTTTCAGACAGCTTAAAACGGAGGACCTTGACTATCCATCGTCCCCAAGATGGACGTTGATGGTATATATATAAAAATTCAGATGATTTATTTCACATGAAAGGACGATAGATGTCCCGGATGAAGAGAAATATTTGATTGTGTTCCGTCGTATTACCAGAATACTTTGACCCGATATCGCATGGTCCTCTAGAGGAGCGCCAGTTTCAGAAGCCATCTGGATACCCTGCTCCTGAAAGTTATCTTTGGATGCGTTGGCTGACATGCCAGCTTCATACAGATAATGGGTAGATTTTATGAGGCCATTAGCACTGATGTCATGATTACGTTATACTGGTGGCAATAACAACTGGCACTAGACAGCAAAGCAAAGATAAGGGAGATGAATATGAAGCACTCTGCAAAATTCCACACGACTGATAGAGGATTTCTGCTTTTTACAATGGAACGGACTGAGATATGTAGCTAATTAACCCCAGGTTTACATTAGCTGTTCATTAATTATTAAGAACAAGATAGAAAACAAACAAGATAACTGAGGGTGACATGGATGTGGATGCTGCTTTCAACGCAAAAAGAGGAAGTAGGTTATGTTTTTCACGGGTGTGAGTAGAAACCACAGGGCCCTTGGACCCCCAACTTCACAAAGCAACATGTCCCACAGTGCCACTTCTGCCCCCAAACAGCTTATCAGTGCCATCCAACTGCTCACACAATCTGCCTGTGCCATCTTTGCCCCCAAACAGCTGGCCTGTGCCACCATTACCCCCAAATACCTTGTCTGTTCCTTCTTTGCCCCTTGCAACATACACTCTGGCACACATGTGTAAACACATGCTAACACACATACACATGCTTACGCATAAACCCATACTCACTAACACACACCTACACGCACATTCCCTCTCACACCACTTATACACATTTATGCTCATACACAAACACAACACATCCATGCAAACACACAAACACACACTCATGGTAACACACGCTGCATCTCGCACCACTTACACATCCATGCTCATACCTATAAATGGTTTCACAAAATTCACATACAGATTCATACTCACATACACTAATACACACACATTAAAGCTCACACACATATATACCCTCTCACTAAGCTAAGCACAGTATCTTAATGCTTATAAAATGCGTAAGAGTTTCCTTCACATATATAACATGCTTCGCTCATTATTTAATTTTGGTTTCAATAACATGTCTGCTTTAATTACAGGTATCTTAGTGACAATTTCGGTTTGCGAAACTACAGCTCCCATGATGTCCAGGAAGTGAAGGGGTTGGCTGGGTATTCTGGGAGTTGTCTCAGCAAGAGCTGGTGAGACCACTGGTGAGAATGCCGGTGTGTTTTAGACAGAGGTTTATCTGTCGAGAGGTGACTCTTGGTGGGTTGCGATGGAACGAAACACGCCATTTTAGTAAAAAAAAAACACAATTGCGTAATATATACTTAATGATCATAACAGTGAGGTAATTACGTGCTGTCCTTGGCCTGATCAAGGCTGGTGCCACCAGTTGACTTTCAGAACTTTTCATGACAAATCGGACTTCTTCCTCATGCTATGCATTAGTGTGCGAATGCTGGAACATGATGTCATACCCCGTCATACCACCTTAGAAGGTCAAACAGTGGAACTAAGGAGATACCAAGGTAATACTTGAGAGCGTGAGGCTGATAATGGTTATGCACCAGAATGCACTTATCTGCTCTGCCGTATTGGGATTTCATTAGAGGCTTATTCCCTTGGCCTGTGCTGTACACATTGTAATGAGAAGGTCCATACATGATTCAAAATGGGGCATGGAACCCTTTCAACTAATGGACCTTTTTTTAAGCTTTTCTGGTACTCCAAGCCCTTACATCTCCACAACCTTCCCAAGGTTGCCCAGCACCATGTTTTTTTGTTTTAATGTCACCATTAATCAAGGGGTATTAAAACAAGCGTGGAAATAAAGGACAGAAACCAAGAACTCTTTGTCCTACAGATTTTAAACATAAATAAGTCACACATTATGAAGCCTTTGAAACAGGACAGATAACACTATCTTCTGCTTCCTACCATGCAACATTCCTCCATCTTTTACGATATGGCCGGGTAAAATATTGTCCAATGTGCTTGTACAATGTGTAGAAGATGCGTTTGCACAGTGAGAACGGGAAATGGACGTGACGACTTCTGAACGCGTGAACAGCTTACTTAAAGTAACAGTGTGGGTTTTGACCTTTGCGTCAATGACGTATTGATACATGCCGACCAAATGGTGGCCAAACGTTTCGCAAGCTGATATAGATCAGACTCCATACATCTTTAATTGTAGGCGTCATAAAAAAAACACATTTTGTTACGCAAAGGGGTTAAACCAGCCTGACCATCCCGGCAGTCCGCTAGGGGCCATGGTGTTTCAGAAATGTGAAATGCATAGGTTTTCATGAAAGACAGAGCGTGACCATATCTGATTGGTCAACATCCAGAGCAAGACTCCGACAGCCTATCGCCGTAAGCAGAATTTTAACCATTAAATTGCAATTTGCCGCAACTCGTACTGATTAAATACATCCGACTGCATCCAAAATAAAATACTACCAGCACAGACCATTGATTATTCTTTTTTTTTTCTTTTTTCCTGCCCTCTTCCATGTGCGCACGCTGATTCTTTCTGACATTGTAGTGGAAGGCCCTGGGGCACATAGAGCTATTGCTAGCTGGTGTGTGCAATAACAGATTTGTCTAATAGACGGCAGACAATCTAACATAACGTGAAGCAACCAACCAAACAGCTAAAACTTTTGCCACCATGATACCTAAAAAACAAAAAACGTGGCCAGAAATTTCTATTTATTAAATTTGTCGTCATTAGTCAAAGTTGAGATCAAAAAAACTCTCCCAGTAATTAAAAAAAGATTAAATTTTGGAGATATTAAATATGGGAGGAAATATTATATAATTATATAATAATATAATAAAATAAAATATTTTACTTCATTCTGTGGTTTGTGGGCCAAAAACGGCAGAGCTTCTTGCCCGTTGTGCACCCCCTTCCTATAAGGCCGGTAAGATTTCACGAGAGGGGAGAAATAACCTGCATTCATAAAGTAAAACTATAAGATGTAGGATTTGGGGGACCTTCTTGGATGACCAGGTTCTTACATACCAATTATCCAAGCATTTATGACACCCTAATCATGGTTGGGTGGGTTTTCCAGTTCTTACCCCAACTGGTTGGACCAGACTTTTTGCCCAACAGAAGCTTAACTTTAAACATGAGGAATTATGTATTTGGAACATTAAAATCTTGAAGATGTGGAAAATATCACAGGTCTCTCATCTTTGTCATCAATCGACAATTGTGCAGACAACAGAAAAAAGGGCAAAACCTCTGGAGTAATCAGTTTTGGAAATATATTGAACTTTGCTTTACAGCTCTGTAAATAAGAATTACTCTTCAGATAACAAGGCATAATTAAGTTAATCATTCCACAACATTTTATTTTGGAGAGGAACCCTGTGACAGAGGCACTCTCTTAGTTAAAGGATCACAGTTCCATGATTTAATATGTATCATCTATGCAAGGGTAACAAAGTAACAAAGAAAGCGCTAGAAGAGTGAGAAGTAAGGCCGTTACTGGACAAGGAGGGAGATATGGAACATTGTGGTGGTGCGTCAACAATTGTTGTAGGAATCATGGAGCAGTCGCTAAAGCAAACCAGTAGAGCGTTCATGAGAACATTGAAGCTTGTCTCTTTTGTCATGCTACACAATCATACACCAAGTAGATATTTACATATTGTCTAATTTGGAATTCTGTACCCATTAAGGGATGGTCCTTATCATTTCATCCAAAAAAAACTCTTGTGGCAGCTCCCCCAAAACCTAGTCTAGATATATTAAGGGGGTGATGCTCTCCAGTTGCTCCTTGTGTTATTTTATGAAGTCTCTAAATTAGGGAGATTCAAGTTATTCAAATAATGTTATAGTTGGAGATCTGTTCATCATGTAAGACTAAGAACATCTCTGAAGATCTCAGTTTTATTTTGTAAGCTGAAGATGTGTGGTTCTTACGATGGAGACGACTTTAGACGGCAACTTTAGATGGAATATCATTAGGAGTTTGGCTTCGTATTAGATCAGTTAACAGAAGAAATGGAGAAGGGAAAGGGTGTGTGTGTGGAGGGAAGTAACACGCATGTTCATTCCAAGACAAACAACCCAAATGGTGCCGTAATAATCCAGTTAAGTCATTTGCTGAGGGACAGAAGTTCAACGTCTTTCTACAAAAAAAGATCCAAATGGAAGCCAACCATGGCTGAGACTAGAGGCACACGTTTCACGCGTACACAAGCCTGCAGACATAAGATTGAAAGACAACTTTTTGGAAAGAAGTCTTCGTGATGTATACTGTGTAGGGTCAAAGCAGGGGGCAAACAGGGCAGGTAAACTCAGGCTACAACCATCCAGCGCAAGACCAGTTGGTCACCAGGCATATCTGTGATTGGGGCGCTTGGACTGAGGAGAAAATGGGGTTCATGTCTCAGCTTAGATAAGTCTTCAGTGGATTGGGTTTGCAGTGGGACGCTGGTAAGGTCTCTGATTCTGACTACATGACCTGTAGCGTTTTAAATCTCCTACAACGATCTTAGTTGAGAAGTTCTGTAATTCACACGGAGCGAGAGAAGATCTCGACTGCCACCAGGCTGAAAAGCCAACAGGAAAGTCTTTCTCCTTGGGGCAGATCTTCAGATCCTACTGGAAGAAGCCTGGACGACAGAGAATCTCATACCTCAAGGAAAAAATCCATGTCCAAGCTGCCATCATAAAACTCATGAAAGCATGCTTTACTATGACCATTAAACCATTATTCAACAGCCTACTACCAACTGCTGAAAAATAATCCAAATTCTAGAGGGCCCTATGCTTTTTTTATAGCATTACTATGGATAGAAGACCACAATTATTTAGGGAAAACTAGTATGGGCTGCAGAATTTCAGATCCTCCCTAGTCTGAGAACCAGGACCTCTCTGTCCAGACTGTTCCGGGATACCTGATCGTATCTTGTACACTCTGGTCTAGAACGAGGGTTATATCTCCCCAAAATATATTTCCTCCACACGTAGATTCCAAACGCTACCCCCTAAGCACACGCTGTTACCGTGTAATGAGGACTCTGTGTACAGGGCATGACGTGGGATAAACACACAGTTTCCTTTACAACAGGCCGCCTTAATCAGCCGACGATAATCTGGCCTTAAAACCACATTATGCTGTTCATTAAACTTTGCCTCATCGCAAGACTGATATCCAGATCAATAGTTTAACGCTTTCTGTCCTGCTGTGCAGCCTTAGAACCTTTAAATATCAAATTATTAGAAATTTTCTTTAAAAAAAATACACTTAAGCAGAAAAATTGTAAACGCCCCACTTTTTTTGTTTTATTTATGAAAAAATAGGAAAATAGGACTGGTAATCAATCACTGATATCAAATTAACTTTAAATACGTTTGGCACATCTTGATTTGCGCTGAATGGAGAAGTCGGTTTCTGGAACTTCATGATAGGGTGATAATGTAAGCAGCAAACTATAGAATATTTGATTATTGAGATATTCTAATCAAATTCTCATTTCATTGGTTCCCCAGGTAGCCATAGAAGGAGGAGTCAGGGAGAGCAAAGAGAGTTGGGACAATGCATTGTACCTTGAAATCATACGACTTATATATACGTATTTATGTATATAAAGAACATTCACTATTGCTTCTATTAAAATTCTATATTTTAACATAAAAAAAATGTTTAACCTTTTTTGCAAATATTAAACCTGGTTTATAATCAAAGGCAAAACTCTATTTTTTTAATACTATTAAAAAAATCTTTTTTGTTTTTAATACTGTTTTGGCATCGATACCATAGTTACTTCTCTTCCAAGCTAAAACTAATGATCAGCTGAAGGTCACAATTTTACCAAAAGGATTATAAATCAGATTTTTACTCCGAAGTGCGTAAAAATTTAAATATTTGAAGCCTGTAATCATGGGGTGATAAATATGCTACATTTAAATGTAAAATGTAAAAACCTCTATCTATTATTTTAATGTTTCTGTAAGTAAAATTGTTGTTACATACTACTTGTTATGTCCTGTCTACTTACTGTACAGCGCTACGGATCATGACGGTGCTATATAAAACAATAAATAGTAATAATAATATAATAATAATAACAATAATAATAATAATAAATATAATAACAATAATAATAATAATAACAATATAATAATACTAAAAATAATAATAATGTGCTTCATCTCATCCCAAAAAGGTAAGATTCTGTAAAAAAAGTGGCATTATTTTATTCTATATTTTTTAAATGCAATTTGCATTTTTTATTTGTTTGTTTATTTACGTCATTAGCTACATTTTAAGATATGGAAATCTTACAAATTCGAGAGGAAACTGGAACAATCCTATTTTTGATCTGGATCCTGCGAGATAAAAGGGACGCGAATGTCTGACACAGGCTTATGCCAATGGCCCCGGAGGAAAAAAAAATGGAGAAGACAGGAGGATTGTCGGGGAGGAATGCGAAGACACGGTTTCATTTGGCCAGGGGGCATCAAATAATTCCTGCAACCTTTTTGAAGAAGAGCGAGACGGCTGTCGGGGAGGCAGAGGGTGGTGGGGGGCCGATGAAGTGGAGAAGGGGGGGGATACGCGCTCCTTGTTAATTTATATCAGTGTTAAAATGATTGTAATAAATGCCAAAGGGGATTCTACTCCCCTCCCTCCATCAAAAATCTAAATGATTCGAGATTACATTCTCCAGTCGTTTATTATATGATATTATCACGCCAACCTTTCACGACATTTCAAAACACCCCTTTAAATATCGATAACGAGACACTAAAAAATATGAATTTCCTAAAGGTTATATTGCCTGAAAAATAATATAACAAAATACTTAAGACGTTCTTCATTGTCTGAACAGAAAAATTCTTAGACTCTCACATTAATAAAGAAAGATCCCTTTAGTAATGGAACATGAGTGCAGGAGAGCCGTGCATTAGGGGAAGAAAAAAAAACGTAAATGTAAAGAGTCAGGAGTAACGGATTCGGCTGGAATGGGGAAAAAAGGAAATTATGTACTAAATAGTACACCAATTAAAATGTCAAATTTAAGTATGTTTGTTCCTGGGAGCAGAGATTCTGGCTTTGACTTATATTTTGAACCGCCACATTATTTTTACCCCCTCCTTAATATATATATTTTTAGTTTCTTTGTATTTGCTCTTCGGATAGGTGTATGGAGCGGAATAATGATGGTTGAAGGTAGGCAACAAAAAAAAAAACGTTGAGAAAGGCCACTGTGCTTCTGGACTTAGCGGGAAGTTACATCACATGACTTTTTATGTCACAACGTGATATCGAGAGAACATTGGCGCTGAACTAATTTGCCAGATGTTGGCCTCTCGGCGGGAAAGAGTTGAAAATGTAACTCCTGCGCGACGAATGGTACTTGGGCGCCAAAGAGGAAATGGCCTAGACAGACTGAGACTAGGGTGAGACTCCAGGAGAGGGTTCACTTCTTTGGGTCTCTGGGTAACTATCAGAAAACTCTGGGTCGCCGGAGAGCGGTGTTCTGACACGCCCCACTCCACGCCCATTTCCCCCAGGGAACGCCCTTGACATCAGTGGGACCGCCCACTGACATCAGTGGGACTTCCTGCAAGGGGAGGCTCCGGGTAGCCAAAGCCATAGAGTTCCCAGGTATGCCTATGGGGGATCAGGCTCCCTATAGCGCCATTGCCCAATGTGTTGGCCATTAACACTATAGAGGACTGTGCCACCTCAGTGGAGCCTCCATAGTCTACTTCCACATGGAGCCACATGGACGTCATATCATGACATGTCGAAGAATGGCGGCTCGGAGGGAGCAGCTGTTGGAACTGTTCTCAGTGAGGCCTACTACAGCATCGAAGATTAATATGGCACTGCAAAGAAGGACTAGACCTTCTAAACACGGAGTCTTTGAAGACACGGCGTGAAAACAGACCTCACATTTTAGGGGCAATTACACATTTTAGATCCCAATTAGCATTCATCATGTTATTATAAACATAGAACTTGAAGGAAGATAAAAGCCATTCGCCCATCTAGTCCGCCCCAATGTTTTTTGCTGGAAAAAATTATAAACAGTACTGAATATGATAACACATGGGGTGCCAATTATTTTGGTGCTTCTCCAGCGGAATGTTGTTAATGTGACCTATCGATGAAACAAAACCACTTTTTGGAACTATGGAAGGCTGATAAAAAATGTCAGGAAATGACCGTCTTCCTTTCCATATCTAAAGGATTTGGCTTTAGGAATTCAAAACAGGAACAGATTAAAAAAAAATCATGGTGCGTGAAAATGGGGGCTGAAATATGGAGGATTTTGAATGACCAGCTGCCTCTACAGTTAAACTGGATAATTTAGCCTTAACTTTTGTGCCTTTTTAGCAATTTACCCAAAAGGGGGAAAAAAAGGAATATTCAAATATTAAATATAAATAATAATATTAATTAAAATTGAAATACGTGGAAAATAAATATGTGCAGCTAGGTCCTGGATAAGTGTATTTATTATTTACGTAAAAATAGATATTTTGTCTCCTAGTTAAAATGTAATTTTATTTAGTTTTTTCAATTTTCCTTTATTTTTTATTAATAAAAAAAATAATAAAGAATTAGTATTTGTTAGCAAACAAGAAATAGACTGAAGCATTTTTAGATATTGACCTGGAAACTAGTGTTTATAACTTCCCAGGGTTGGCTATCCAGCGCGCTGGGGGAGTAGCTTGATAGGGAGTAGGGGCGGGGCTACCTCCAGGCAGCCTTTATTGGATTAGAACTGGGCGGGGATCGAGGGGGAAGTGATTGGAGGGTGAGTAAAATGTGGGTGGTGTCAGGGCATGGTCATATACTGCTCTCCTGCCCTGAGACCCGGGCAAGCAGAGATTCTCTCGGAGACTCCGAGTCAAACCCAGAGAGTTCCCAGGTATTCCTTCTCTCTCTTTCTCTACCTTTGTAAAGGCTGTCTGAGCCAATCAGCAACAATCAGCAACTTATCGATAGGCGATAAGACTTAATGGGGAAGAATAATCGAGCAGATCCTACAGGAATTCAACATGGCTGATTCCACGTTTCTAATACATATCGCTTATTCTAATCAGGAAAAAAAAAACATTTTATTTAGCGTACAGGACTGTAAATCGATGGGTTTTTTTTTGGAGAAGAGTTCCACTTTAAACACATGCTTGCGCGGCCACTGGGCAGAGGAACAGATGAGATACAGCTCGTACTGGGATTTGATTACACTCAGCTACGCATAGTTTACCAGACAATGAATGAAAACTGAAAGAAGAGGCTGCATTACTGCTACAAAAAAAACTTCAGCGGATGTAGGAGTGAAAAATAAGGGAAAAAAAGAAAAAAGGCACCATCTGGCATTGCGGCCATTGAGGAATGGTATACATTTACAACCAAAGTCTGCATACGAGCAACCAATGTGTGAAATGTAATAATTCTTTTTATACGTTCTGGAATGTAGTAACATTTAGCTTAACCCTATATAATTTTGAGCACATTTTTTAACTGTTACTGACATTTTTTATACATCAGTGATTTAATTTTTGTTCAGAAAACCAACATTGGAAAAGTAAAAAAAAAATTGGTAAGCTGCCATGTTTTGACCTTCATTTTGTGGCGTGAGAAAACTATAAAGATTGGTGCATAGTTCATGGATGATGATAGAACGAAAACCGTATCGGGGCATCAGAGCGAGCGTGATGTATTGGGTGATTCAGGCCACAATATATGTCAGCCAAATGATGTCATCATGATGTACTCCTGCAGTCCCAATAAACATGTAGTTTGCCAGGGACAGAAAGCCCAAAATCTGTGACTGTTGGCAGCTATGTCATGGAAATCAAACATATTAGCACCAATTCATGGCAGGATTTGTCTCAAATTTAACTCGCACCAGTTGTTGAACTGGGCTGAGCTATGGAGCTTTACTGGTTTTCCAGTGCTATGAATGCTAAATCGTTTGCAGGTGAAACTCAACAAAAATATGAATCTAAGGGTTTTTGTCTCACGTTCAGAACATATTATTTACATTCAGATTTTTTTTAGTGCGTGTAATTACATAATCACAAGCAAGACTTATTTTCTCATCGGTAACCAAACACAATGGAATAAGATGATATCAGAATTCCATTCCACGCTTCTTGAGCTCTCCGGAGCTCTGGGCCAACTCATTCCACGTTAACCCACTCCACTTACTGGAGATCGAGACTACTTCAGCCAAAGGTATCATTTTGTAGGGGGGGTCAGACATGGGCTGCGGTATCCGCGTGCAAATTTTTATTAATACGGCAATGAATAAATAGGACTCTCTAAATAGTCCAATTCAGTGCTGGTTCCACCATGAAGGCGGCCACCAAGGATGATGGACTGCAAGACGGCATCGCTTTGAGTTTTCCTCCTACGTTAGTGACTAAGGGGGAGCTGGAAACAAAGGTCACCTTTGTTTTTTCTTTATGTACTTTTTTTTCCCCTGTAAAGTATTGCTTTATTTTTGTAATAAATAGCGTAATTTTCCCCTATTTTAGTCTGGACCACAGAATATGAATTGAAATTATATTTTGGGGTCCTTTTTTTTTTTGTAGTTAAGCCTTTTTTAAAATTCCATTACCAACAAAAATACCAACAAATAACAAAAATGTAGAAAAACAATAACACTATGAAACTTGTTTTCGTTTGTAAAATGGATTTAAAAAAAAAAAAACGACACAATTGAATTCTTTTCTGCTCAGCGTAAAAAACTATTTTTTCCGAGTTGTTCTCTCTTGTGGATAGAGTAATTTCTAATTGTTTTTTCTTTAGAACTTCCTCCCAACTCATTTGGGGTTTCTGCTCCTTTGCTATTTCAACCCTATTTTTGTAATTATTATATAGGTTTTTTTTTATAATTACTGGTTACGTTGGGGTATTTCCCGTACAGTTTATTTGTTTGCTATATTCAGGAACCTGTTTCTTGAATCTTTTACACAAAGATTATTTGGTAATTATTATTATTATTTAAAAATATATATATATATATATTTTTTTTAAAAATATATATTATTTTTAAAGCAAATATCGGCATCTGACCCGCATTAAAATTATAAACTACCGATACGTTTAAAAAAAATAAATAAAAAGTAAAATGTCCTCAGAAGACCTCGTGAACTTAATGATTTAACCCTTCTGACTCTCCATAAGGCTAAACACAGTAGTAAATGTTCACATGATCACAGCAAAAATATTTGCTTTTCAGCAGAAAAATCAAACTAGGGTCTTTCCAGAATTCCGAAAGTGGAAATTCTTTGCTTTCCAACTAGAATGGAACATTCTATTTCCTTTTTTATGAATTTTCAATTGTTTTACAGTTTTTTATGGAAAATAAATATTACATTTTCCCATGGTGTTGAACATGATCGTAATATTAAGGTAATGGCTTAAGTTGCAAAAATGCTGCCAGAAAATGTTAGTGTTTTTACGTATAAGGTATTTTTTTTTAACAAAGACACGTTGTACCTTATTCAGTTTAATTCTTAATATTTAAAACGACCAAGAATGGCGTGGCTTCGGGCTTTGTATGTGACTTTGTGCCCTATTGCGGGGTATTTGGGTAACTGAGTGGGGTGTTTAGAAGAAGAATAATGGGGTTTTATTGACACAGTTTAATTTATAAATCCGTTCCCTGCTGTTTCTATACACATTATCGGGGCTTTTAGGGCTGTAGAACCCTGCAATACCCTCCTACCCAGCAAACATTCTAACCTCCTAGAAAAGAGGGGCATCAGGGGAGGAGAGAGGGGCAGCAGGGGAGGAAAAAGGAGCTCAAGGGATTTGGGATCCAATTTAGACTGGCTCCATCCTGTAATGGTTCAGCAGGGTGGAACACTCAGAGGCGATTTGTGAAAGCACTGGTTTACTAAAAGTGTAGTGGATTCCCGGAACAGTCTTCCAATAGACACGCCTAGGAACCATCTCGTATTAAAATGGAATGGGTGGAACTGGGATGGGAAGCAGTTCTTACCCCGCTATTATGGAGCCTCTGGGGTAATAAAAATTAAAAATGCGTGGGATGTTCTAAATAAAAACACCTTTGTATAAGGTTTTTGGCTCATACAAAGGTTGGCTCTTCACCGCTGTCATTATGTAGGTTTCCACCCTTTATAGCCTTAGGCTGGCTTATCTGACAACAAATTTCACTCTGATGAGACAAACAGGGAAGGAAGATACTTGATTTGGCAGAAGCAACGTTTACATAGAGCAAAAGAGGTTACTTCCGCGAGACGCCAGGAACGCTGAAAAACCTGCAAGAGATTCCGTGCCATGTCACACAATCAAGGAAGGTGAATATCTCAACCGTCACCTCCACGGTGGGAAGAAGGACTAACACAATTGGTATAAAGACTGAAAACATGCAGAAAAAAAGGACCCTTGAGGTCTTGGTGGTCTTTGTGACTGCATTTTATTCTACATTCATTGGGACACTAAAACCACCAACTGATTTAGGTCTCCAAGACCAATACAGCAACATTCCACCGCCGAGCTTTGTATATTTAATTAAGACCCAGGCAGGGTTTTTTGGCTTGGTTTATCCAAAATTAGGTTAGTATTTATTGTATTAATAACACAGATTTATCCGCCATTTCTTTGGGTTTAATGAACCAAAAAATCCACTTTTGTTCCCTTTGATACATAACGTCTTTAGCAGTCATCACCAGTAGCAGCCGCCGGCAGAGTCCCTCTTGACTTGGCTATTAAGCCGGGGTGTAGGGGGATTTATTGCTGTCCCCTAAAGCAGGTAACACATAAAGAAGGCACGTGGATCCTAAAGAGACTCATACATCAGCCTACAGCAAAGGTCTTTGATAAATATCTTGCCGTCGTCCGCGTGATTGGAAGTCTCGTGGGGGTTAAATGGGTTTTTCCAGCATTGGGGCAAAGATCGCTTGAATCTTACATCAAGTCGACCATAAAGTCATCAGAAATGCCTGGCTGGAGCATACTTAATTAACGCAAGAGATAGACGGGGTCATTGATGATTAACACACAAAATAGACGGCTTGTTTACTTATTCCTGAAGGAAAGATGTAAAAATGGAGATGGAAAAAACTGAGAAAAAAAGAAGGGTTTGATAGTGTCTAGAAAATTTAGATAAAATCCCATCTGGCCCACATGGACTCCTCTTTACCTACGCAATGTAACATTTCCAACCCCAAAGCTCTCTTTTGTATCCATGCCATATGCCTTTCAATCCCTTTATCATATTTATTTTCTCCCACGATTCTTTCTTCTTCTCCAGCTCCACTGCCTCTCCTCCTTGTATTTTTGAGTGGAAATGCGCGTTCCTGCTGCCCCTTTGTTTCACGTATGTTCTCCAATTTTTTTCAGTAACCCACGAAATTAACTCTCCCCCCCCCCCATTCCATTTAATCCGCCTGTTCTTCCTCGGGCTTCACTTGCCTTGACACCAACCTCCGAGCCTCTTGAAGGATCCACAGGTCTCTTTGGCAACAGAGAGCTTAATCACCCTTGCTGTTTCTTTTCTCTGTTCTCATTGTGAATTGCATTTTTTTGTTCATTTCATATCTTGGTTTCATGGATTTCCTCTGTGCCTTTTCAGACGCGCATAATGATGGTATACTTGTGTATGCTGAGCTCCTGGAAACACAAATGATACATAAAAGGTATCCCATTATCATGTTCGTAACCTGCAACCAAGCCATTAGACTTGGTCCTTGGAGATGACATTGGCTTCTTACCTGTGCTTATTAAGACATTTATTTCTGATAACGACGTCTACAGAGGATGAGTCCGGTGAGGGGGGTTATATTGCCTTTCTTTGGGGTCCGTTGACTTCATATTTATACAGATTATCTGAATAATGGAAAAATAATCTCTATAATGTCATCTTGATACATCCCACTTATAAAGGACCTATTTCATTTTGACTGGTGGAAAGATGGTGGATAAGAGCAAGCACTTTCTAGCAGAAGTGATGGAGGTGGACTATATGGGGTAGGCACAAGGCCACCATGAACGTAAGACAAGACCATGGACCATGTAAGGTTAGAGGTCCTACGATGGGTAGAAGAATTGTCCGAAAGTCACTATGAGGTCATCTTTCTCTTCTATGAACTGTATGCCTCTTTAGCACACATCATGAGATCAATATTCAAGTCCTGAAGAAGAAAGGGAGATCTAAAGAAGCCCCAGTACTCAATTGTTGATGGAGGTCAATACATGACTAGCATCGTAACGCTTCACTATTTTATTTTTTAATATGTTTGTCCTTTTTTGTTTGTTGTCACAACATTTCTACGCAGGTTGTGAATCCCGTACAGTGCTGACATGAGATTATTTAGTTAACATTTAAAAGGAAAATAATTCCATCCTGGCTGACCTCTTGCCAAAGATTAGGAGGTTGTCGCCGGGTGCACAGTGGCACAGCTTTGAACGTCTTAAGAATAATGGTTTTTTTATGACTGCTGAATTACGCACATGGGACATTTTATAATACTCAATAATAAAGATATTAAAGATATGCCACAAATATACCAAAACACAACAGATCAATTGCACGGCCTAAACCAACAAAAGAACTGTCTCATGTGTGATAGAACACCCATCAGACATTAGGGCAACAGCTTTATTGGGACCGACTGGGTAATACCCAACCATCTAAAAACAAGCATGATACGTGGTTATCTATTCTCATCCTCTGTTCAAGGTCTACATTGATATGTCTACTGACTCAAAATAATTATAAAAAATAATTCTTAAAAGAAATAATTAAAAATCAGGACGTGTATAGCAGAATCCAAGAAAGAGACCAAAACCTCCTTTAGGGTATAAAAATTCCTCCTAAAACCCCCAGCTAGAATATATAAAGGCAGGAGTAGAGCGCATTTGTGACTGTCAATCATATCTGTAAGACTCGGTACCTGTTTTGGTCTTATATCTGAAAGTTTGAATGGTGGCAGAAGTGGGATACTAGTGAACACAGCCTCACAAGTGACACGCCAGCCAGGGAATTGGGCTGATATTAGGTTATTTTTATCCAGTTAGTGACACATGTTGATAGCTGTTACCTTTATGCCTGTAGGTG
This sequence comes from Spea multiplicata, assembly GCA_009364415.1. Lineage (NCBI taxonomy): Eukaryota > Metazoa > Chordata > Amphibia > Anura > Pelobatidae > Spea > Spea multiplicata. The sequence continues at coordinate 2,070,745 of VKOC01000010.1, forward strand.
TTAAGTAGACGTCCACCATACAAGAAGTCACTGGGAAGCCACACATTGTTGTGTTAAAAAAATGTAACCTCAAACACCAGTAATATAGGTGAAAAAGGAATCCATGTTTACGAAGATAATATTTATCTTTCTGCTCAATAATTCCTTTTGGTCCTAACAATACCAGGTCGTTATCGATGCAATAATTGCATAAAAGTACATTACAGCAAATGCTTTGACATTTCCCAACGGCTGAATTGTTTACTTTTGTATCTGTTTTCCTAGGTATTCCTTATTGACTTTACGTCTTAAATACATTTTTATTAAATTGTCTCTCCTTTTTATTATGTGCCATCAAGACACGTCCTGCTGCTTCGAATTGCCTTACACAGCTAGACGTGTCCGAATATTGCTTTATTTCAGTGGGGTCGCGCCAAGCTGGCAATTAGGTTTCCCCGTTGGCGCAGACCAGGAAGGGTTGCAGTTGAAGGAGGCTGCTGTTTTCCCCTGTAACATAATTAGAGATGAATGCAGCATTAATGTTCCAAAATCTGATGACCTTGTAAGTTTTGTCGTAGGAAACCCTCCTTGTTCACGACTCTTATCAGACAGAGCCTAGGATCTGAGATCTGATAAATATCTTTCAGTTGGGGGAGATCAGGGCAAAGCTGAATCCTTGACTATTATGATCTTCCGACCCATTATATACTTTAGATTGATCTATAGGAGGGTCTGAAACATACCGTAATAACAAGAGCAGAATGTTTTTTATTGTATTGAGTGTATAATAATCACGTTAGCATCTGGGCATGATTATAGACTATAAATGGAGGACATTTGGAAGCAAAGGTTAACCAGAATTCCCCATGTGCTGCCAGTACTGCCCTACCTGCCCCAACTACCACCAGCCTGGATCAGCTTAATGCCATTGGTGTATATAACAGTACTGCCCTACCTGCCCCAACTACCACCAGCCTGGATCAGCTTAATGCCGTCGGTGTATGTACCAGTACTGCCCTACCTGCCCCAACTACCACCAGCCTGATCAGCTTAATGCCATTGGTGTATTAAACAGTACTGCCCTACCTGCCCCAACTACCAACCAGCCTGGATCAGCTTAATGCCATGGTGGCTACCAGTACTGCCCTTCCTGCCCCAACTACCACCAGCCTGGATCAGCTTAATGCCATCTGGTGTATGTACCAGTTACTGCCCTTCCTGCCCCAACTACCACCAGCCTGGATCAGCTATGCCATGCCCATACTTGCCTTCCTGCCCCAATGGCCTGGATCAGCTTAATGCCATCTGTGTATGTACAGTACTGCCCTACTGCCCCCAACTACCACCAGCCTGGATCATCTTAATGCCATTGGTGTATGTACCAGTACTGTCCTTGCCACCTGCCCCAACTGCCACCAGCCTGGATCAGCTTAATGCTGCTGGTGTATGTACCAGTACTGCCCTACCTGCCCCAACTACCACTAGCCTGGATCAGCTTAATGCCGTCTGTGTATGTACCAGTCAACAACTAACTAATTTGGGAATCCTACAGGAAGAGCAATCAGGAGCATAGCTAAAGAATAATAAAGACTGGAACTCGTTTATTTAGGGAAGGAAGGGCTTTGTTCATATATAAAACAAAAAAGGGAAATTAAACTAAAGCTCGTTGGGTTCTCCCGCCAGCAGTCTGTGGACACAATAACCTAACCAACGACTCTTTTAAGACAATAGGGAGGCAGCGTAAAGTTTATAGAATGGAACTTGGAATACTGTCCGTTTCTGGACGTACAAAGTCCCGAAAGTCTCTTTCGACAGGTCACGAACGGATTTGAAGTTGATAAAATAGCCGCAAAGCAACCGTTGGCCATAAAACCAAACCTCGCCCTTTGACGGGTGTTGAGTTCTAAGATGATCTGAACTTGTCATGTATCACAAAAATAAAAAGAATCAGTCCTCGGTTTTCTCATATGAAATTGCCTCCTGCACAATCGAAAAAAACTGCTTTTGATTAGTATGATGTAATAGTTTAGTAGACAAAGCATTTCTGTGACAATTAACAGTTTTTACTTCCTCTTTTGGAATTCTTCCCAAGAAACCAGCTCCAGAATATCGACATCATAGTCTTTCACCCACAAACTCTATGAGGACACCTTGGGGTACATTGGTATTTCTGAGGACACGAGTGGACAATACGTCTCCAGAAGCTACCACTGCCATCATCTCCTAAATGTTCAATCATTGATACAATATTTCAAAAACCATGTGATACTAATTATTTCTTTTTTTTCCCCATTGTTGGCTTCAAATAAAGACATTTATAACAATTTCAGTAATTCGTCATCTTCTCTATAGTATAACTTAAAATCCATAATATCATTAACACTCCTTAAGACATGTTGGTACAGAAGGAGAAGAGGACCTTATAACCTCCTACAGATAACCAAAAGTAATTGTTTCCAATATGGAAATCCAGATGTTGGGGACAACGACGCCAAGGCCACCCTTTTAGCTCTCTCATGTAGCTTTCTCATCTTGAAGTATTTATTATCCTGATACGGTATTGTCCAGCTTTTCAATGTGGTGGCCTTCAGACCTTTCAGGAACCAAGTTTGCAAAAAACATGGAAACGATTAAATAATCACCTTATACAACAAAAGATCTTTCTTAGGCAGGTGAAGGAACATCACATCCAACTTACAGACCTCAGCTTGGTCAACAATACCCTTCCAGTCCAGTAATCGTCGATTGCAGAACACCTCTATCACTTTTTACTCTTTATCAAGTAAAACAATAAGAATTGATTTCTGCTCCATGATTTCAGTTTCTCCGAACGCCACCTCCGCCCTTTCTTTATTTTAAAACCTGACCGGCTGGATTATCAGGAAACTCAATGATTTTAGTTGGCACCATATGAACCGGTGGAGCTCAAAATCAAGTTTGAGGTCTTTCAAGACGTGACAATATAGACCATAATGGTTCTGGGGTTCAGGATAAAGAAGCAGTACGACTTTGTGAGGGAATTAAAAATAATGTCAAGGTGGAAGTTGTGTGTATAGAACATCTATATATAAGCAATGCATGGCCAGAGCGGGGATAACGAGGCGTTTTAAGGCCAGTGGGCACCTGATGATATAAGTGGGGTCGATGGTTGGATATACACTACTGCATGTTATGGTATAGATAATACGTTTCCATGGTGATTGCCCACACTTAGTAGTAGAAATGGGTGAAGAGCGCTCACACATATTCTGTAAATGCTAACCAATGCCCCATTTTGCCACCTGGAAAAAAAAAAGACCCCTTTTCCGCCCAAAGTTTCTCTATCCAGTTATGCCACGCGTTTTCCACACGGGTTGGTGTTATTGCAGGGCAGAGTTCTCTATACGAGGAGCAGGAGTATGACAATTCACATGTCAGGGCTTCGAGTACACTATGGAATACGTACAGGGGCAAAGTTTGTAGGTCGTCGGGCGCACGTACGGATTTGTACGCGGGAGAGCTCTGTATTCTTACGTGCGAAAAGGAAAACTCTAAAAAGGCAACTGTCACGGCAGAGCTAGGTATACAAGAAGCAGTTCTAGTACTAAGGAGCGGACTTGGTGCAGTCTCCATAGAAACCAACAAGAAGGTTTGTGATGAATGGGAGAGTTCCATGCATCGCAGGGGTTGAGTGGTTCTGAATGCGGTGATGTTGCCTGAGTGTCATACATGTCGATACAGGACAGAGGTGCTTATAGTGTCCACGGTGAACACGGCAAAGCCCAACATACGTTCCCTATGTATTAGAGAGCCCCATATACAGCCCTGTATGCGCGGGGGGAGCTCTGTGTAGAGTGCTACGTGGAGACCGAGACAGACGTGAGAGTTCTCGGTGGAGCGTTGCAGTGAAGGAGTTAAGGCGATGTGTCTCTTGTGCTGGTGAGGGAGGAGTGATGTTTGAAGGACTTTGAAATCCTCCCGGCTCTCTGTCCCTGTGAATTGTGACATTGCTAGCAGGATGGAGAGGGACAGGCTGTGTCTTATCACCGCAAGGAGGTAGCATGAGAGGGCTGGGTCTCTCCTTTGCTTTATAAAAACCTTGTAGCCCGGTCGTGAGTCTCTCACTCTAATAGAGGGAGGGGGGGAATGAAGGTGAACCCAGGACCACCTGGTGGGGCGACAGCCAAGATGATGAGCTTAGTCCTCCTGGGGCTTTCCTTGGTGGCTTCCACTTCGGATGCCCTGGACAACTCATACCTGCCTGGCGTCTACCAAAAAGACGAGAGCGGCGCACAGATATTTGCCTCGGACTACAACAGTACAGCGGAAAGAATATTTTACATCAGCACAGAAGCCAGCTGGGACTATAACACTAACCTGACGGACTATAACTCACAGCGCCAGGTAAGACGGGGTCCGTGGACTGACCGACACTGTTATAAAAAAAAAAGGATGGGGAGCGGCGGGGGGTTTAAAAGCCACAAAGGGGAACGTGGTCTTCTATCTGTCTGAGGACCACTTAAAAGCCGGACAGAATTCCTTCCGCTTGCAAAAGATGGATCCACAGAGATCGAAATAAAATAAAGGTCCAGCGGAAAAAATAAAGATAGGAGCCATGGATACCCCCGACAGGGATGGCGTCTTTCCAGCCCTGTTGGGGAAGAAGGCTAATGTGTTTTGTTTTTTAAGCAGGACGGGGTTAAATATTTTAGGTTGTTCTTTATGAGTAAAGTTGTGTGAATGGAATGTGTTTCTGTGATGGGTTACAATGTAACTGTAAATGTCACCGGCGGGGGGGCGGGGGGGCAGATATGAATCTCCAGCTGTTTGGTCTTCATCAGGATAGGATAGTATATCACCTGAGGAAGGATTTCTAGGTGCGTCAAGAACCAAGGATAGGCAACTTCATGAACTCCAGATGTTGTGGACTACAACTCCCAACATGCACTGCTTGCTAGGTGTCGAAGTGATAAACAGATGTATGATTGGAATCGGCCAGTTAGAAAGTGCTTGTGCCAATGATCAATCCTAGGAGGAAAAAGTTGGTTTACCTGTGGCCCTTAACTGTAACCCCCATCACCCTCAGGCAGAGAGCAGATGGGATCATCAGCTGCAGGGTCACAGTCTTAAAATGCAGCCTTTTCTGAGCAGATTCCTGAGGATAGTGTGAGTTGTTGTCCAATAAACATTTATGATATGGTAGCAAGCAGTGCCAGGCTAATTCTGTGAGGTTTGGATTCTTCTATGAAAATTATAACAACAACAAAAAATGCAAAAAACTGACTTTATAGGCAAAGTGGCTCAACATTGGAAATTATGGGGGCAGTTTTTAGCAGACTATTATGGGGTTAGAAATAATCCAGCGATCATTTTTCTGACCACCTCACTGTTGAGGTCTCATACCTGCACTTACATGAATTTTGTTGAAACAAAATCAAATATATGCCTTTTAATTTCACCATTTATTAGATTTTGCCTCTTAAATCATCTGTTTTCTATAATAAACCTCTGGCATTGAAAATCCATACAACGAGCTTAAAAAGGATCCAGACTGGGTGTACCGTACATTCAGCCCCTGGTGGCTGTAAATGGTACTGCATGTAAAACACATGAGAAAGCTTCTAATAGTGGCACAAAAACTTTAACTCTTTAGGTCAGTTCAGGGTGTATTTGCCCCCTGCCGTCCCTCTTCTCTTTGCCTTCGGAGCTCTTTTTTTGTAAAGAAATCCCAGGACACTCACTAAACGTATTTAGTAAGTGTCCTGGGATTTTTAAATCACTTAAGTTCCCATTTGCTTCTGTCTATATATATATATATATATATATATATATATATTATTTTTTAACACCGTAATACACTTGTGTTTTTTTTCTGCAAAACAGACTGTTTTTGGAATTATTTGGATAAGGAATTTTAAACTATGTATGGTCAAAATCGGAAAAATTCCTAATGCCCCTTCTCGCTTTAGGTAACTTGTATCTAATTTCCCATGTATTATTCATTTTGTATTTGGGGACCAACGCTTTTCATATTGTGATCAAATTAATAATAATTTTCAGAAATATTGTGGTTTTCCTTTTAAACCCAGTTGTAGTTTTTGCCGCATAATATAAAGTTTTCAGGCAGCTGCATATTAGCCGTTTGTATTGAGTTCTCGCTCTGTTGTCTGAGCCCCAATCTACTAAACACCTCGACTCCTTATCATACTGCCTGTGGGGAACAATAGAATAGCTCAGTCTTAATCACCTAACCAGACTCTTTGACTAATGAATGTCTATGGAGTAACAGACCGACATTACTGTATACAGTGCTGGGGGTTATAGTACTGTATACATCGCTAGGGGGTTATTACTGTATACAGCGCTGGGAGGTTATACTGTATACAGCGCTGGGGGTTATTACTGTATACAGCGCTGGGGGTTATTACCTGTACCACAGCGCTGGGGTGATTTACTGTATACAGCGCTGGGGGGTTATTACTGTATACAGCGCTGGGAGTTATGCTCAGGGGGACAATGGAGTACTTCACTGTAACAATCATTGCCTTTCTCAGTCTGCACTCGCTTTAGGCATCTGCACTCGTTCCAAATTTGTCCACAAGCTTTCCTTTAATATATTCCCAAATACAATATTATTCTCATAAATCTACAAGCTTGTGTTTTCTTGGGGAAAAAGGCTGCAGGCGAAGAGGAGTTTATCCAGATAAAGAAGGCAATTACGGGACTGGAAGCTCACAGGATATACAGCTGCAGAACTGGGACAAAACACACCAAAAAAAATAAATAAAAAGGATGAAAAAATTAAAAAAATTAAGCAGTGATGTGAAATGAAACCTGATTTTACTGAGTAGCAAACTAACGAGCTATAATCAGCAGAACGCAACGGTGATTAGACACTAATTGGATGGGACCAAGCAGGCCTGTCGGAAGGGAGATAGGGCCAAGAGAGAGCGATGATTGACTCCGGGACTGGATTAAAGCGTGAAGAGGTTTCCGTGCTGCTTGCATACATGTGAATGGAATAGCTTCAGAGATTTGGGGACTTCTGACCGTCCCAACAATCGACTTCAGTAGGCTGGCGTCCGTAATCTTTTCTTGCTCGGCATGTAGCCTACATGTCGGGGGTGCACATGGATTTTAAAGGGTTATTTTGTACGTAATGGAGGGTAACATGCAAGAGAGCCAGTTCCTATTAAATCTATTGATGTTTAAGGCGGGCTGGGGGCCGAATGAAAGCCCTCGGGGCAGACACCAGCAGATGGTAGCAGCTTTCCCATCAATATTGAGATGGAGGCCAACATGGTGACAGTGGCCACCGGAGAGCGGAAGCAAGAAGCGATATGTCTCCATAGAGAGGGCAGTCTGCTCTTCCTGCAAGAGAGAGGCTGTCTAACGATGACCCTCGTTACGCAGTCACGCTGTTGAGGTGACACGTCCCAACTCAACTCGAGCTCAGGACTTACCAAACCTGGGGGTTCAACTTTTCAACCCCCCCCCCCGACTTTAGTGATCCTTCTATAACACATATAACAGGTTCTTGTCCTGAAGTTCTTGCACTTCTCCTCTCCCCGACCCTTACAAAGGCTGCCTGGACCAATCAGCAACGTTCAGCAACTTAACAATAGAGGAGGGATAACTTAATGAGGAGGAATAATCCTGCAGATCATGAGAACAGGCAGTTAAAGATGGTTGCTCCCGTTGTATCCGCGTAAGGAGGGTTTCTAATGCAGATTTGTTGCTAAGCAGATAGGGTTTATTCAGTGTATAGAAATGTAATACGTGGGATATAAGGGGCAGATCTGCTTTATGCTAGAAATGGTGAACGTGTCCAAATGTTGACCTGCGATGGGTGTTTTGGATAAGCAGGCGTCGGGGCGCTCTCGTCACTCCCTCCTATGTGTAGCGTGTTTTGTAGAGATAGGACTATCACAGCATCAGGCTTCTCCTAGCTGGGGGGGGGGGCAAAAACCTTTACATAAAAGTACCGCATGCAGTAACCATTTAAAGGTATAGGAACGCATGGAAACCATGGAAACCTTCTAAATGTTTAAAGGTCTCTAAAATTCAGCCTCTAATCCAAGATGTCACATGCTTTTGGGGTGTTTGTAAGATCCAAACAGTAACAGATTTCTTTGGCCATCAGTTAATAGTCAATTGTTAGGAAATCGAAAGCTCAGGGATCACGAACGGTCTCTATCCCTTTAAGAACAGCATCAGCGTCCTACATCTCAAATCCCATCGACGTTCTACAGCTCAGATTAATGACATCACATGCAGAAGGACCAGAACATCAGAACGCTGAGGCTTCTTTTCTACAGACAGTTTGGAATGTTCTGCTTCGGAAGGGATAGATCTAATAATATATTATCGACGCTCTTGCTACATACAATAACTAGAGCGGAAAATATCCCAGGGGGTCTCTCTGTGTAATTTGTTATTTCTTCCAGGAGCGGAAGGTGTCGTCCGCACGCATTAACCTTTTCAAGCTGGCGACGCTAACCGAGTTTGCAAATAAACGTATAACGTTGTGCCAAATCAACGGCTTCGACCGGCTCGTTGGCTCGACGTCCGGCGCGTATCGCTTTATTAAACAAAGAGAGTCCTGGAAAAAACAATCATTTTATGTTCTTCTCTTTCCCCCCCTTTTTTTGTAGATAAATGCCTCTTTGGAGGAACAGGAGTTTAATGAAATATGGGGTTCCAAAGCCAAAGAACTATTCAACGACACCTTTGCAAGCTTCAACGACACCCAACTCAAGAAAATCATCACTTCCATCTGGACCCTTGGAGCGTCTAACTTGGCTCTGGGAGAGCGTGAAGAGGTGAGGGTTCAACACCTAACACATAAAGAGGACGCTTAGACCTTCTGTGCCTTAAAGGGGTAATAGAATATATATTCACCCCCCTCTTTTTGCCCTATATCCGATACTCCCCCCCCCTTCCCTCGAATCCAGTTCCTATTACTCGCTGTAGGATTAATTCAGAAGTGACCTTGATGAGCTGGAAGTAGTTTCCAATAGACCGAGAAAAATACCAGGGAGTCCTTCGGAGAGAGAAAAAAACCACTAAATCACAAATTAGTAATACTGCTTCCTTCTAAGAAATTAAAAGGGATGGTAATGCCAGGAAAGCCATATTGGAACAACAGGGAATTAAACCCCCCCCCATATATTAGCATTCTATGCCTTAACATTCACATTGAGTACACACGGCTCATTTCAAGACATTGAACCACCTACAAACCACCCAGAGAAGGACTGGTCCTCCAAAACAGGGATACTTGGGCAGTATGGCTAGGGCTCTGCTTACAGTATGTCATTTATGGAGGTGTTTTTTGTCTCCTTTAGTATAACACCATTCTCAGTCAGATGGACAACATCTACTCGACAGCCAAAGTTTGTCCTCCGAACCAGAACACCAACTGCTGGTCCTTGGAGCCAGGTACCGTTCAAACCACCCTTCTTCTAACAAATATTACATGCGCTGAATAAATATAAATGTGTTACGATATGGTATATGTTATGGCTTCTTCCCTTTTTCAACAACACTATGGACAATATGCAAATTTACCCATTCTCTATGGAAGCAAGTTATTTAAAAATGAGGTCATATTGTGATGTCACATGGGATAAATCCCCACCAAATAAATACTTTTATATTTTTTTTGGATGTTTGGAGATATCGACAGATAAATATCTATCAGTTTCCATAGTGACTGCTCCAGATTTAGCCTTCCGATCTGGAACGTCTCTGGAAGTTCTGCCTTTATGACCATTTTATTGATTTAAAAAAAAAACAAAAAACCTGTTTTTTTGCAAACATTCGTATTCCTTGAAATATGGGATAGAAATAGATTAGCGGAAGGAGACGCGACGAGTCCTGATATCACGGAATTCCGAATTCCTATCATTTACATCCAGGAACGCACAGAGCTCTTGGCAGACGCTGTCAATATGTGTAAGCGTTTTGGGAACCAAAATGTTGTAAATTAACCAAAAGTAACTGTGCGTGTCGATGATAAGTAAAGATCAACAGAATGGTTCTCCCAGCCCGAAAAATGGGTGGGAAGAGCTACTTTGTACCCCCAGGGAACTTGCGGGAAAAACCTTGAAGGTGACTTATGTCGCTGGCTCGGCAACGTTACAGCTTATGACATCATAAGTCGCCTGGTATTTCAGTCTATCCAGATTTTGACAACCGTGTGCCGTTTACAATGTTACAATATCACATGCAATCATTTGCGTTTCCAGATTTGACCGAAATCATGGCTACGTCTCGAAGCTACAAGAAGTTGCTCTACGCCTGGGAGGGCTGGCATAACGCAGCAGGCGTTCCCCTGAAGAGCAAATACGAGCGATTTGTACAGCTTAGCAATAAAGCTTATAGACAGGACGGTAAGAGCGAGGGTGCGAGAGGGGGGTTATCACCACAATAACACACTGCCTCGGGGCGAGTGGGCAGATTCTCAGGGTTTTACCCCAGTCTCAGGGTCTCGGGGTGAAGGGGCAGATTGCTTTAGCATTGAACACTGCGATACTACTGAATTCATGTTTTTTTAAACATTATAATTTTATTAATATGTTTTTTTTTAAAAAAAAACCTGGAAATATATTAATTTCCTTTTCTGGAAGCCACAAGGAGCACAAGCAATAAGTGGTTCCCTGCTTCCCTCTAGTGGTGGTTATGTGTACTGCAGACATTTGTGTTTCTTTATGTTTTTGGATCCTGCTCTAATACCTTTTAAAAAAAACCACACACACATGCCAAAAAATAAATATAAATAAAGCCAAGCATGACATAGTCTCCTCTTTATTATTAGCTGCCCACTACATGTATGGACTCGACGATTAACATGTCCGCCAGGTCTCCGGTTTAGATCTCAAGTTACATCACAGCAGATTTGTGTTTACATCACACTGACGTCTCAATATTAGGTTTTTGACCACTAGCAATGTCACACCCTTCCATTGAAACATCCTCCTGCATTCTGCCATCTTTTGTCAAGCAGGACACTTGAGATAACTGTGTGTCCTCCTTTCCCTTACAGGATACAAGGACACGGGAGAATATTGGCGTTCCTGGTATGCATCTTCCACATTTGAGGAAGATCTGGAGAACTTGTACCACCAGCTGGAGCCCCTTTACCTTAATCTGCACGCCTTTGTGCGCAGGAAGCTCTATGAGCGTTATGGACCCAAATACATTAACCTGAAGGGCCCAATCCCAGCGCATCTGCTTGGTGGGTACTCAGGAGCACACGATTCTGTTTCTCACATCCTCAAAGCAATGTTTTTGGACCTAATTTCAAATAAATCTTACTAAAAGTTTTATCTCCACCAATTTTATCCATGGCCGATGAGTTCCAACCAATCATTGATCCAATATCAAGCGATATTATTTTTTCCTGTGAAAAATTGAGTTGCTTTTGGGTCTTTTTTTTTTAGTAAAAAAAAGTATAAAAGGTTAGGACAATTCTGTAAAAAAAAACAAACATATATATAATAAAAGATCTAAACGTGATCCTGAGGTGTGTTGTTTGTGCCCAACAGGTAATATGTGGTCGCAACAGTGGAACAACATCTATGATATGATGGTCCCCTATCCCAACAAGACCAACGTGGACGTTACAAATACAATGAGGGAACAGGTAACAAATGCCGGTGTTCCCGTACAATGACTGCTGTTGTGATTGCTCTATGATTGAGGCAAATAATATTAATTAGGTGATAGGAGATTTTTCTGCACGTGGTCCTTTGGTTTGACCAACCCAAAACGCACAGAAACCAGTTGGTCTCCGGTGGCTTATTTCAGTCTCTAAACATTTTGTCCAGGGTTGGAATGCGACACATATGTTCAAAGTCTCTGAGGAGTTCTTCGCCTCCCTGGGTCTACTTGAGATGCCACAGGAGTTTTGGGACAAGTCGATGCTTGAGAAGCCTTCAGATGGACGAGAGGTGGTTTGCCACGCATCTGCCTGGGACTTCTACAACAGGAAGGACTTCAGGTGAGTCAGTGGCAGCCGCAACATGTGAAACTTACCATTTTAGGATTTAAGAACTGGTTTCCATAGACATATTCCATTTTTTTGACCATTTTTCAATGGGGAAAGTCATCCGCCGATCACAAGACCTTCTACACCCATGAACTTTGCTATAGTGACGACAAACAAGTCAAACAATTATCCATCACTGTTATCTGTTAGCTTTGTCGTGTTTGTTACTACTGTTCCATTTCACAAGTGCTACAAACATATAAACATACTGTCTTAGAGACCCAAATTCCAGATTAAATTGTCTTCTTTCCTATACATTTTACTGCTTCCATAGAATAAAGCAATGTACCACAGTTACCATGGAACAGCTGTTCACTGTCCACCACGAGATGGGCCACGTGGAGTATTATCTGCAGTACAAGGACCAACCAGTCACGTTCCGTCGAGGGGCAAACCCAGGCTTCCATGAGGCCATAGGAGACGTGCTCTCTCTGTCGGTGTCTACCCCAGGCCATCTAAAAACCATTGGCCTCCTCAATGAAGTCACAAATGACCAAGGTGAGTCACTTAATTAAGGAGCTTAAACGTCTGGAGCCCTGTAGCTTGACCACCATTCTTTATTTTATTCTAACCCACCAGAGGTTTTGAGATCTATGAGTTTTTCACATGCTTTCAGTTCATTGTGTAATTTTTGTAATTGTGTCCCTTTCTGCTTCCTAGAGAGTGATATCAATTACTTACTGAAAATGGCTTTAGAGAAAATTGCCTTCTTGCCCTTTGGATTTCTGATTGACCAATGGAGATGGAACGTCTTCAACGGCCGTACACCTCCTAACCGATACAACTATGATTGGTGGAACCTCAGGTAAGTTTTTGGCAACAGTAGCAAAGACGAGGAGAACTAAAAACCTCATTAATGTGACACAATAGTTGTCCATCCCATGTAAATTTCCATGTGACTCCAGCTTCAACACTCTAATAAGACTCAATAAAGACTGACACTTTATTACCTTCAAAAGAGTTGGCTGACTCTTGTAACTTTTCTGCTTCTTAGAACCAAATACCAAGGAATCTGTCCACCGGTGGCAAGAGATGAAACCCAATTTGATGCAGGAGCCAAATTTCATATCCCAGGCAACACCCCATACATCAGGTAACATTACCACCCTAGCTTTGTATAGGTTTAACTTGGGTTGAGCTTTAAAAATTGTGAAGTTTGTCCCAGAGGCTTTAAACCTAAATACTTATATTTTTATTTGTCATTTAGGGTCTCTCTGATTTAAAGTATTTTCATAAAGTCATTACAGATTCTTACGCCATTAGGACCAATATCATAAATGTCACTTGGCTTTCTCGTCTGCACCAATAACCTTGCTTGACTTACTGAAGTATCATGGCTCCTTTTCTTATGTTTCAGGTACTTTGTGAGTTTTGTGTTGCAATTCCAATTCCACAAAGCGCTCTGTTCGGCAGCCAAACAAACAGGTCCCTTGCACACTTGTGACATCTACCGCTCAGCAGATGCTGGGAAGCTTCTCAGGTGAGAACATTGCGTTGGGTCGGTGGCACTCGAACTCACAATGCTGAACGTTGCCTGTCTTGCTAATGGTGAATCCCTCTGCCATTATTTCAGTGATGTTCTCCGGGTTGGATCCTCCAAGCCCTGGCAGGAGATCCTGTTAAATATGACCGGAACTGATAAGATGGACGTTGGACCTCTGCTGGAATATTTCGAACCAGTCACTAACTGGCTGAAAGAGCAGAACAGCAAGTATAACGAGACCCTTGGCTGGCCAGACTATGCATGGACCCCACCAGTTCCTGATGGATACCCTGGAGACATTGGTAAGACCTTTGGAATCACTAATGGCCGGTAATCGTGTCACTATAATTGATCCAAACACGGATTTTCCCATTCTTCCTATATCAACTAAATATTTGTGTACGAGAGTTCACCAGAATGGGATGATGCATTCTAAAATTGGTTGAATTTTTACATTGCTGGACTCTCTATTTCTTTAAAGAGAAAATAGCGAATGAGATACAAGCCGACGACTTCCTAGAAAATTACACCAAGACGGCAGAGGTCGTGTGGAACGCATACACTGAGGCATCATGGGAATACAATACCAACATTACTGAGCACAACAGGCTAATCATGGTGAGGACTTCTCATAGACTTTTGAGTTACTGCATCATCATGTGATAAGAGATGATGATGGTATCCCTGGTTAACGATGCATTAATTCATGTGCCATTGGTAAGGGGTTTCAAGAGAGGGAAAGGCATCCGGGGTCGGTCATGCATTGGGATATCGACGCCATATTGATGAGCCTAACGATATGGAAGTGTTCCTTTGGGTCGGAGTCGTCCAACCTGGCTTTCTTCTTTCCCTTGTAGCTGGATAAGAATCTGGAAATGTCCGCTCACACTCTAGAATATGGGTTGCAAGCAAGAAACTATGACTACAGTGATTTCCGGAGCGCAGAGACACAGCGCTTACTGAGGAAACTCAGCGAGATTGATAAAGCTGCCCTGCCAGAACATGAGCAGAAAGAGGTGAGACATTAAAAAGCGACGGGGGCGGAAATAAAAAGAGAACCCAACAGTTGTCCAAAAGGGAAGAGATATGATTATAAATTTATGGGACGAAAGTTCTAAATATGAAAAACTCAACGAGGAATCCAGTGGAATGCTCCCACTTTCGTTCTACACTTTGCGGTGGAATTGATCTCTATAAATATAGCAAAAAAACGTTTTACTGATTCAATTATATGTTATTTCTGTTTCATTACAGCTGAACCAAATACTTTCCAATATGGAAACCACATACAGCGTGGCCAAAGTGTGCAAGGATGAAGCAACATGCCTTCCGCTCGATCCAGGTGAGAGAGAGTGGAAAATGGCATCTCCATCTCTGTCCACGTATAGCTTGCGAGTTGGCCAACGGGAGATCCCTGACCAACTCTGGAGTGTTGGCAACTATGAAAGACATGATATACAAAATATTGAATTATTTGCCCATGGGTTATTTAGTATTGTCCATCAGTATAAGACATCCAGTTATTTATCTGTTCTCTAGTTCGATTACATGGTATGCCATGGGAAACTTTTGTTTTGAGACCTCCGTGTATCTCTTCCCATCTTTCTTCAGATCTAACAGAAATCATGGCCCAGTCGCGGGACTACGACGAGCTGCTCTTTGCCTGGAAGGGGTGGAGAGACGCTTCTGGCAAGAAAATCCGATCTGACTTTAATAGATACGTGGAGTTGACCAACAAGGCAGCTCTGCTTAACGGTAAAAAAAATACTTTTTTAAATTGTGTGGGGTATTTTTTTTCTTCTTGTCCGGAATGATAATTTGGAAATTTTTTTCTTCGTTTTTGGAGGTGTTGCAGAGAAAATAGGAGTCTAAAAAATAACTTTTACTGCCCATGGCATGTCTGTTATATAAAAGTTTTTTGGACAGACATGTTTTATTAACTGTTCATGCCCTGACTCTTTTGTCCAGGTTATGCCGATAATGGTGAATATTGGAGGTCCTGGTACGAGACTCCCACACTGGAAAGCGACTTGGAAAACCTTTACCATGAGCTCCAACCTCTCTATCTGAATCTGCATGCGTACGTACGAAGAGCGCTCTACAAGAAGTATGGAGACCAGAAAATTAATCTGAATGGACCCATTCCTGCACACCTTCTGGGTAAGTCCTACACCCCTGCTCTTTCTAATGAGAATGTTTCAAGTTCATTGATGGCTTTTCAGATACCATTTGCACAGGAACATATTTTGACTGATAATCATTGACCGACACAAAGGGAAACATTGTTAAAGTTTTTCCTTTTAAACATTAAGCAGAAGGTGACTTTTATTGTCAAAAAATGAGAATATTTTTAGCGACGTTTGTACTATTCTTTTCTTTTGTAGGCAACATGTGGGCTCAGTCCTGGTCAAACATATTCGACCTTGTTGTCCCATATCCTGATGCCTCCAAAGTGGACGCCACTCCGGCAATGTTAGCCCAGGTAAATAGGGGATGCGGAATAAAAAATACTTACAAACCATTGTAATAATTTACCGACACTAGGAAGTTGCGATGAAAAAGACACACGTGGTTCCTAGATGTTGTAATCAGAGCAAGGTTTATTATAGGCTGATAGTTCTGTTAATGCCGACTCCATTGTCTGTAGAATTGGACCGCCAAGAGAATGTTCGAGGAATCTGATAACTTTTTCGTCTCCCTCGGATTGATCCCCATGCCTCAAGAATTTTGGGACAAGTCTATGATTGAGAAGCCCGCTGATCGGGAGGTGGTATGCCACGCTTCCGCCTGGGACTTCTACAACCGAAAAGACTTTAGGTACTTCTGCCTCATCTCTTATTATTATAGACGATAACAGTCTATTTACTCAGTACATAGTCAGTAAATAGTCATTATATGGAACAGTTTTAAAAAAATATATATATTTATTATCAGGATTCTGATAATAAATCAAAAACAAATCAAATCTCATTCTGAGAAGGTGGTAGATGAGTGGAACAGCTTCCCAACAGAAGTGGTAGAGGGTAATACAGTGAGGGAATGTAAACATGCATGGGATAGGCACATGGCTCCCGAATCTTAGACGAGACCGACGACTGATGGGAGACAGAAATTGTGCTTCTTCTATAGGAAAGGGAAGCTGAGTCTTGGATAGAATGACACCAAAATATGTGTTATCGCAGTTAGCGTCCGCTGGTACTCTTGTCATTTAGTGCTCAGTTTCACCGGTTGATTAGCTCTCTTGAGATAATGAACTACATACCCTTTCTCTGCCG
The DNA here is from genome assembly GCA_009364415.1 of Spea multiplicata. Classification (NCBI taxonomy): domain Eukaryota; kingdom Metazoa; phylum Chordata; class Amphibia; order Anura; family Pelobatidae; genus Spea; species Spea multiplicata. The sequence goes on from VKOC01000010.1 coordinate 2,087,513, forward strand.
CGATAGAACAAATTGTCTCTACCCGTCAGGGTCTTCAGAGCGGATAATTAATTGAACCTTAAGAGATAACATCTGAAAGGGCTTCACGCTGAACTTCTGCACCATAAAAAAGAACAATGATTAAGCCCCTATCTGAACTCACAGTAAGGTCTCCGCAACGCTGGTATTACCTAATTAAGGCCAACATGATTATTGAAATAAAGTACTTGAGGCAATCAAAGCACATTCTGGGTTAACTAAAGTTTGAATGTTCTGCTTAGTCGCTAGAATATCTTTTACACCGAAAATGATTTTCGTTTGGAATATGTGCTTCTCAAGGGACAGCCGTGACATTCTAATGACATAGAAGCTCGGAATGTGCTGTAGATAAGAGCCATTCAGTCTACCTAGCGGGATGTACCTACAGTTCCCGCTATTAGTGAAGCCGGAGGTCCCTACTGTGGCCAACGCAGGTTTGGTTTCATTCTTTGCCGTGCTCAGTAACATATCACTTCTTATTTCAGGATCAAGCAATGCACAGTGATCAATATGGATGACCTCATCACAGTCCACCACGAGATGGGTCACGTTCAGTACTTCTTACAGTATAAGGATCTGCCAATCTCTTTCCGCGAAGGAGCCAACCCCGGGTTCCATGAAGCTATCGGAGATGTCCTGGCGCTGTCTGTCTCCACACCACAACATCTTCACAGTATTGGCCTTCTGGATTCAGTACAGGACAATATGGGTGAGACGGTTATTGTATCTGACTGTGTCGTTGGTAGTATAGCCCCTATGTTGGTTTCAAGGACATCAGTGTAGGACGATTAAATAATAACAATTGGAGTAGTGACTCTTACATTATGATCTTCAAACCACGGGTGGTCCAATGTTCAAGGTGGACCTGAGCATAAAAAGACTAAAAACATAGGGAAAGCTAAAAATGGATTTTAAAAAAATGATAAAAATTGGCAGTAGGAAGGAACAGTTTCTTTTCTAGAATGTTGGGTTTTGTGTTACTTTTTCAGATCTGTTTATGTATATTTAAGACTTCAGGAATAGCACAAAGTATAGAAGTGGACCTTTGGAGTTTCAGAGCCTTTCTAGATCCATCCTAAGCTGCGAAATTTTAAAAAACAGTCTTTTAGATCATAAAGAACGAATACCATGATAATGGGCGCGTCATAGGAAAAAAATAAAAACATCCTACTAAAATTATGTTTTCAGTTTAATAAGTGTTAAAGTGCTTAAAATTATTGTGTATTTGGTCGTAAGTTATACGTATTCCTGTACGAAAGCAATTAGGTTTATTACCTCGACAATGTTATCTGTGTTTTATAGATATTGTAGGAATTTGTATCTCTGGAATGTTGATTATTAAGTAAATAGAAGTAAAGGATATTGTGATTGGGCGTTGGATTGAATGTGAAGTTTTTAATGAGCGACCCCATAATTCTGTGTCTGATTTCAGAGAGTGATATTAACTACCTTATGAGCGTTGCGCTGGATAAAATTGCCTTCCTGCCTTTTGGCTACCTGATGGACCAATGGAGGTGGAAGGTGTTTGACGGCAGAACCCCCAATTCGGAGTACAACCAGCAATGGTGGAATCTCAGGTGAGAGTTTTTGGGGTTTTTTTTGTAAAAAAAAAAAAACACAAAACCAGATTAAAATAATGAAGCAATTGATATTCCTAAAGACTGGGTCTTCTGAGAGCTGAGAACATTGAAGGTTCTTTAGAACACAGAACAACAGTTGGCCGCTAATGGACCAAGAATACAGGTTAAAATATATCAAAGTGCAATTAGTTAGTTTTGATATTGCTTTTAAACATGTTGCCTCATAATATAGCAAGATGATCATTTCTATATCTATACAAGACCAATGTATCTAATCTATTTTTCTTTTTCAGATTGAAGTACCAGGGTCTCTGTCCTCCAGTATTAAGATCTGAAAGTGATTTTGACCCTGGGGCAAAATTCCACATCCCGTCGAGTGTTCCTTACATCAGGTAGCTAAATTCCCCCATGAAACAGGACCAGGTTTCGCATTCTGCAGTACGAAGCTACCGATGTTGTAAATTCTGGCCGTGTTATGATATTTAATACCGCGTGACCGGGCTGTGACTTCGCTTTGGGCTGATTTTGCTCCCTTCTCTCTCCTCTTAGATACTTCATCAGTTTCGTAATTCAGTTCCAGTTCCATGAAGCTCTTTGCAAGGCAGCTAACCAGCAGGGGCCACTGTATAAATGTGACATCTACAGGTCTAAAGAAGCAGGAAAACTGCTTGCGTGAGTGTAATTAAAGAGATGATATAGTTACTATCCTTGAAAACATCTAGAATGCTTTGGTTAATGTTCCCAGGCTTTTAAGTTCTTGTTCATAAATGGGAACTTCACTTTGTGGACATGCGAGTTCTGGCTTTTTTCTAGATTATGTCGCTTCGATTTGTGGTTTCATCCCGTAGCCAGTAGTTCTTAAAAGCAGTAAACATAACCTCGATCTCTGATCCAACCATATCTGTATCTGATATAGCAGTCAGAGTTACAGAGGTTGTTGATATGGCACCAGTATCGGCATGTGCTCATGAAGCGTTCATCTAGACTGTGGTGTTAAAACAAATATAAAAATATATCACAAAGGTTCATCTATAACAGATATTTAGACAAAAACACAGTAACATACAATAAATGAGTGACAGCCCAACATACAATGCAACACTTTCCAAGACTAACCTGCAACCAAAAGGCCACACATAACCCAGCATACCTCCGATTGCCCCATCCATGCAGGATGGTTGGCAGAGAGAGACTGAACTAAGATTTTTCACTGGAGGTATGCCCTTGTTAACATATCGAAAGACACAAGTGATACAGGAAGAGTTCAACTGCCAAAAACATTGACAACAATACTTGTTATGTCACAACATAGACACCAGGCCAGTGGAGGTCATGACAACCATCAGTTGGGTTTGGTGATGTAAATGGTTATCAGTCACCAATGCAGTGTTTTGTTTTTTTATCATCAGAGATGCCATGAAGTTGGGTAACAGCAAACCCTGGCCCGATGCCATGGAGCTCATTACCGGGCAACGAAACATGTCGGCATCTTCCCTCCTCAAATACTTTGAGCCATTGACCAACTGGCTGATTGAACAAAATACAAAGAATGGAGAAACCCTTGGGTGGCCAGAGTACAACTGGAGTCCAGGTAATAAAACAAGAGAAATAGTGAGATTTAGCCTCATGCAGATAAAATGAGCATTCATTAAACTCTACGTACAATATGCTGTATGTTAACCGTCTATAATAATTATATATTTGGTATCTATTCACAAGTGTTGTAGAAGACCTTCTCAAAGACCTGTGAGTCTTCATGGTTAAAGTTTGACCACCAAGTACTTCAAATAGTAGACTTTTAATGGCCGAAAAAGCAAATCCTGATATTTTTCTTATGTTTAATATCTTTTTCTACTCCACTTATACAGCTATATCCCAGCCGCCAACATCCAATCCAACAACAGCTGGGCCAGCAACTTCTGGGCCGGCGCACACAGAACTTCCACCACAGAACAAAGTTGACTTCCTCGGACTGTCCCTGAGCAAGAGTGAAGCGTCTGCTGGCCAGTGGATTCTGCTGGCATTGTCACTGGTCTTGGTCATCGCCTGCATTTTCTTGGGTTATAAGTTCTCAAAGATGAAACGCAACACTAAGAAGTCTATTTCTGAACTGGAACTCAAATAATAGAGAGAATCCCCAACTGGAACAATGGCCTCCTTTGTCTGAGGTCTTGGCGACACCTAGCGTGTGAGATCCATCAAGAGGGAACCTTCCTGACTATGCAAATAACTTAATCCATGAAAGACCAATCCACTAGCGCCTTCAAGCCTACAAATTAAAAGACGAACTGTGAAACAGGTGCTGACGGGGAAGGGGGTGGGGAACACTTGGGTGAAGGGGGAAAGAGTTTTAATTCTGTTATTGAGACCACGATCTTCTGAGATCTTTTCTCCAACGGGAGCAATAAAATGTGTAATATGTGGGAGAAAAAAAAAGTCTGGTTTCACTTTCCTGAAAGGTTTATAAATATTCACAAATTACACTGTGAATATTTTTCGGTCGTCAGGTGTTGAAGGTCTTGCCATAATTACAAAATTACTACTACTTGGTAACATTCCAGGACAGACAGCAGAACTTATATATAATAATATTTATTAATAATGAAATAGTATTGTTCCCATGGAATGATCGATTTTTTTAATTTGCGATGTTACCCTTGGTCGACTTCAAATATTTTACAGAATTTTCATTTTAAACAAAAAGATTAAAAATTAATCTTTAATTGAAAAAAAAAAACAACAACAACATTTACCAACACAATACAACCTTCATGACCAAGGTCAAGTTGTCCCCTTTCCTTAGGGTAATTCTCGAAGCATTGACATTGACCCAAGCATGGAGGTCAACAGCTCTGCCATCGGCACACCAATGGAGTAAAGTTGGTCGCATTTTTTTTTAGACATTCTCTAATTTGGATTATGTTTTTTTACGTCCACGTAAACTTTAATACAGTAATACCCTGTATCTGTCGCTACAAACCCATCATGTTTCATCATGTTAGGAGGTCTGTACCCATTTGGCCAAACAGATCCAGATCAAAACTTCCATTAAGTGGTAAAGTTTAGTGCCAGTGACACTGGTTTTATTATTGAGAATGTATTGCAGTTTTTTAATTGGGATGCCACGGTGCCAAGATTTAATGGGAACACAGTTGGAGCGAGTGTCCGATCATCCTGGTGATATATAATGACGAGCAGACAGCTGCTAGCTCTGACATCCACTCCCATGTCGGCCACTGAAACACATGCTCTCTCTAATCGCGTGATTAGTTACAGAACTTGACAACATTCCATTTCTCCCTCTCTTTCTTCTTCTCAAACTTTTTGGTTAAACCTTTGATTTTCACTGGACTGCAGACAAAGCAGGAATTATTGATGCATAATCAGGATATTAGTTTAATCAAAAGGACTGGTTGGTTTAAAATGATGAGAATTGGCCAACATACAATTATTATTTTGATATTCCCAGATAATATATACAGTATATGGACAAAAGTATTGGGACACCTGACCATTACACCCACCGGGATTTTGATGCCATCAAGTTCTAAATACACAATAATATGAAGTTGCCCACCCCCCCCTTTGGGGCTATAGCAGCTTCCACTCTTCCAGGAAGGCTTTCCACAAGATTTTGGGAAGTTTCTAGGGAAATTTTTGCCCATTCATCCACTAGAGCGTTTGTGAGGTCAGGCGCTGGTGTTGGATGAGACGCCCGGCCGTGCAATCTCTGTTCCAATATCCCAAAGGGGTTAGATGGGGTTGAGGTCGGGGCTCTGTGCGGCCGTTCAAGTTCTTTCACCCCAACCTCATCCAACCACGTCTTTATGGAGCTTGCTTTATGGTCCTGCCGTCCAGGCTCTTACTCATTGAGTTGACCTTGTGAACGCACCAATACATTCCTCTGCTATTCTTTACAGTAGAATTTACAAGATAAAGTTTTAAATTCACTGGTTAATCAAAAATTTCCATGTAAATATTATATATATATTAGTGTTAAAGATTATACTATAAGTACTATAAGAATTTCATTGGATCTGCCGTAAAGCGATCCTCTCACTGTAGTGTCCGAGGAGGAAGTGGCATCAACACGTCACATGACTTCCTGCAATGGCAGCTTCCAAGTCTACAATGAAATGATGTTTATTATAAAAACGAAAGCCTAAAAAGATAAGTTTCTGCACTGATCTAAAGTCTATAAATCTGTACACCAAATAATATGGGAAAGACGACGATAATTACTTCTCCACAGGATTATTCCTTCGTACGCTAAGCCTGGGTCCCTTCGCCTCCGTCTACCTGTGCGTTCATCTTTAATATTCATGCATTAGTCTGGCATCTCTTCCAAATGGAGATTAATTCTCTTACTGTATTTGCCTTCTACTAATGCCTTTGGGGATTGAATTCTATTAATAAGCCACCATTTTATTTTGTAGAGAACAGTATCTTCGCCCTCCCCCATTTTTTAAGATATGAACTTTTTTTATGCTTCTACCATCTCAGTCCTTGACTTCGCCTATTTTTTTTTTTGTACTTTTTTGAATGCATTAATGTTTTCTAAAGGTTTTGTCTGCATGGACTATTCATCAAAGTCAGGAAAGCGTGAGAGAAGATACCCGTGGCAATTTCTCATTGTGTTCCCAAGGGTCTGGGGAGAGGACGTCACTAAAAGCCATCTCGCTCGTTATATCGCCGTGGAGGCCGTCGCACGTGCCAAGCGCTGGTTAAACCTGCTTATATTTTCCTACGTGCATCGGTAGTCCTGTCACTCAGGGAAATGTGGATTTCCAGAGTAGTCGTTGCAGTGCTCAGCTAACATGCATCTGGGAGTCCCAACCTAAAAAGTGTGAATACTTAACCATTTGATGTACCGGCAACGTGTTTGCCGTGGAGGAAATAGGTAGGGAACTGTAGAAATATCTAGCCCGTTGAGAATATTTTGCACCGCATCCGAAATGTGGATTCCAGAGCACAAAGGGTTAATATAAAAAATAACCCCAATTATATTTTTTAAACTTTTATTGTTCAGGGTTCAGATTTTTCAGCCATGAAATTGCTTTCGGGGAGATTTAAGGGGCAGCTGATAGCGTCGCGCAGCGATTCATCTCTCCGCTTATTGGGATAAATAATATCAGCTTGTTTAATGATTGGTTTCTTCTGAAGCCGACCGGCAGCCGGGTAATCGCCGTACCTGGGGATTCTCTAAACGAGCTGCCCCTGAGACCCTCGACATATTAACCCTTTAATTACCTTTTATGACTCGCCAAATGTGTTAGCCAAATGGCTCTTATCCCGGCCCTCTGGGAAACCTGGGCTTGTCATTATTTAAAGAGGCACTTCACTGAGTCACCTGCATTCAAGCAGGGATATCAACCATAACATACTGGGGGCAAAAGCACTAACTGGGAGTCTTATATATGATCACAGCGGTGGGAGAATAGGAGTCAGATCCAGACTGTGCTCGAGATCCCGAATCCAGATTTACTCTGGTTTACCGAAGAGAGGAATTTGAAAGAAATTTCAATGGGTCAATGAAAAAATATTTTAGTTTGTGACAAGCAGCCCATTCTGCCTTATCTACTAAACCACGTGATAAGTGAAGCTCAACAGAACGATTCTTCCAGCTATGGGTGAGGAACTTGCGGGAAAATTATGTATGAGTTGCAGGCTGTGCAACGTTACAGCTCATGACATCATAAGTCACCTGGTATTACAGCCCATCTATCTAATCTGCCCGTTTCTCCTGCAGTAAAGACTCAAATCAGTCGTTGGTCTCATCTTAGATTCAGGAGCCGTATCCCTAACCCATACATGTTTAAATCCCCTCACTGTATTACCCTCTACCACTTCTGCTGGGAGGCTGTTCCACGTATCTACCACCCTCTCAGTAAAGTAAAACCTTCCTTCCATTCCATCTCAGCCTCTGATCCTCTAGTTTTAGATTACGGCTTCTTCTTCTAACATTTCCCCTCTTTTTACAATAAAAACTCCCCTCCTGTCTTTTTTTTAACCCCTTGTGTATTTAAATGTCTCTGTCTGAATGATCTCTGTCTCTGAATACCGTTGGGTTAATGGAGAAAACTCAGCTCGAGGATTTCTGAAGATTCTCACTTGCTCTGTGATGCAGACGCCTCAGTCTGCACTCGGTACGATGTGTCTGTCTCTTTACGCAGATACATATACGAAGCCCGTCGTATAAACCTTTTTTGTTCGGATGTAACAGTCGGCAGGCAGCAGGTATAGCCGGCAGCTAGAGAGTGTAGAGAAGGGATTTCTCTTTGTTTATTCCCCTCTCTCTATCTCGCTCTCTATCTAAATGTCTTACATAGAAGGAAAATAAGACTTGTCTGCACATGCAACGTGATGCTGGATTTAATGGCCAGCAGTCCTACTCCACCTCCCAACCCAACTCCCCCCCAACCACCAGTGGCGGATTACTCGCTGAACGCCCAGCACCGCGGCCAGAGGACAGCTCCTGCTATCTTGCCATTGATCTGAATTGTGAGAGCAAGACAAAAGCTTTGGGAGCAGAGAAGGTCGGAAGGAGCTCCTCGTAACCTCCTGCGGTCTCCAGCCCTTTCATGGTCACCTCCTCCTCTGATCTCTGACCTCCATGGGGACTTGAACAAGAGGACACATGCGAGAGCTTTTATGGAGGTTGTCACTCTAGCAGTTGTTGCTGCTGACAACTCTGCTCCTCCGGCTCTTGCGTGAGGTTGGGGAGTAGGGAAGGGAACGATTAACAGTTTGCTTCCATTGACTCTCCCGACTCTACAGGAAAAAAGGGAGAAGATCCATATTCTTTAGCATTGGTTTCAGCTTCCGTTGTGTGGCATCGAGGATCAGAGTTGCACCTGGATGTGAACGTCGAGATGTCTTTTCCATGAAGGGAAGAGATCCGCTGGGGGACGTTTTCATGTTTCAAGGGGTTTTTGTCCTTCTATGGTGAGATCTCCTCTCTAAAAGCAGAGGACGTTGAGGTTGCTAGTAACTTTTTAGAGTTCATAGAGAAAGGAGACAAAAGACTCCAAGATGCCGGTAAGAAGAGGGCATGTGGCCCCCCAGAACACTTATCTGGACACCATCATCCGGAAGTTTGAAGGGCAAAGTAAGTACTAACAACCCCGAATACGTTAATACTGATTCAGATACCGAATGCTTAATCAACAAGTAATTATTAGCAACATTTAGCAAACATGGGCTTGCAACTGCTGAAAAGGACAGATCGGCACTACACTGAGAGGGTGGTCAATAAGCGGAATAGCATCCCAGCAGAAGTGGTAGAGGGTAATACAGTGAGGGTATTAAACATGCATGGGATAGACATACGGCTCCTGAATCTAAGATGGGACTAAGGACTGATTATGGTTTGAGTCTTTACAGCAGGAAAAACGGACGACTAGACGGGGGCCGAATGGGGGCCGATCTGCCTGAAAATTCTATGTTTCTTATTAGGAACCAAAGGTTTAAACAGTGATTCATAGTTTACTTTTATGGACTCCAACTCCCAGTATCATTCTGGCTGTCTGAGGTTACCGAGGCTTCATATTCTTTTAATCCACGTCCTGGATCTTCAGCCAAATACCTCCTCCCCTGATACATTGTGACGGCTGTGACCTACTACAAAAACTTCTTCTGTTTACTTTAACTACAACTCTCATGGTGCTCACGCAAAACATTATCTATCGAGCTGGCTTAATCTTTTAATATATTTCCCCAAATCAAAGTATCCCGACATCAGTTACCATCCAGACTTTGCCGATGTGCGTTTTGAGTCCTATGGAGACAGGGGGTTGGGGGATGGGGTGTGAACCACCTCTGCTGGGTCTCAGTGGATTAAGAATGAAAATACATTTTAGCAAAGAGCAGATTTCCTTAGTATGCCTGTCGACGGATTCTAAACAATGCAAGCGAAGAACAAAGCGATGGCGGTGGTGCCGCTATTTAAATCTAATTCGGGGGCTTTGTCATTGAAATGGGACTGTTATCTGAGACCAACAGGGAGACAAGTACTTAGAGAGCGTTCTGAACTCAGTTAGACAGGCGGAGAGGGCTATGGTGTAAGCGTGCGTTGTGTCTATAACGTGCCGAGTGTGAGTTTTGTCGTGTGCAGGGCCACACCTAGTGTTCTAGACCCCTAGGTGGACTGTGTTGCCCCTCCTGCACCAACAAAGGCTACAGCCTCCGAGCGATGCCCCCTTCCCACCACTACCTTAGTGACATAGGCAACCGCCTATGGTCTGCCCCGGGTAGGTGTACAATGCACAATGGGGTAAAGTTAATGAATGGGCTCTTAGTGTCTATTTTTTTTATCGTGTGGGGGCACCGATAGTCATTAGAGTTGCTGTGGAGATACTCATTCATCATTAGGCAATTTGTGGCCCCCAGAGCCATTCATCTTAACCCTTAACTTCCATCAGTGGTATTCCTGCTCTGGCAGATGCCAGGAAGCAGGTATTTTGGTTTAATTGTACTGGAGACATAGATTTTCAAGAGAAAATTAAACGAAGGTGAGCCCTAAAAAGAAGCCAGTTTGTATCCATGCTTCTAGTTGGGACCCCCCAGACCTGCTCGATGAAGCCCCTTTTTCGGTGTTGGTATCTCATCGTAGGCTGAAAATAAAACATGTCTGGATTCAGAGTTGGTAACGATCTAACAGATAACACAAAAAGTGTCAATTTCACCCAAAATAAAAAGCCAGGGATGTGTCGACCTACTAGCGACCCCCTGGTGGGGCAAAAGTCCTACCCCCCCCTTCTCTATATAGGAACTAGCGAGAGAAGGTGGGAATATAGTAACAACCCTCGAATAAAACTCGAGGAATATGTGCTAATAAATTCATTTTAGCGATTGAAGAGAGTAAGCTGTTATATTTGCAGAATAATAAAAACAAATTAGTTAAATTTGCTGCGTGTGAGATTAGATTTTAATATGTTTTTTGAACGGACGACACTTTACTGGGTTATGATCAGAGATGATTAGAAAGCAACTTGCGTAAGGAAAAAAAAAGCATTTAAGAACCAACAAGATAAAAAAAAAAAAAAAAAAACTAAAATGGGAAACGGTCCTCCAAAGCCTATAATCTGTATAATACAGCACCGAGCTCACAATATAGTGTTTTAATAACAGACTCATCTCTTGAGCTTTAATGCCTAGCGGCCTAATGAAATACTCAGCACCTGAAAGCTTAGAAGCGGTTTCCTGAAAGCATTAAGAAATTAATACACAAAAAACAACCATCCCTATCTTTATTACGTTTTTTATTTTGAATTTGAATCTTTTTTTTTTTAACGTTTTTTTTTTTTTTAAAGATTTTTAGCTGGGGATATTTATCGTTCGGTACAGAATGTTATGTTGAAAAAACTGTCTACGATGTAACCTTTCGCTGATCTTAAAACCTGAAGCAGACGTGCTCTTCTTGAGTGCTTCATGCTTTTAGTTTGCCCGGGTGATAGGGGCCATCGCGTCTTCTTGCTGTCCCCTTAAACTGTCTCTGGATGAGCTCACACGATAGAATTTATTATTAAAATGTTTCCAGGTTCTACACTCAATCATATGAAACTATGTGACAGGGATATCAGATTACATTAATATAGAGAGACGTTATGTTCCCCCGGATCTGAAGAAGGTTTCTGTTGGTGGCTTTGACCTGGTTTCTTGTATGAACCCAACTGTAGACTCAGAGCTTGAACGACATCTTCTGTCTCGCTGATTATCATGGCTCTTTGGTGGTCAAATCTGAATTTAGTGACGTCACACACCTTACGGCAGAAGACAACACTCAGAGGCCTACACAATGTTGAAGTAGGGCTCTGATTGGGATGTCTACGTCAATATCCACTTTTTTTAGTTAAATATACTATTTATGGGGTATACAACTCCTTAAGAACATCTTATTTCTCAACTTGAGAACGATTTCATGAAGCATTATGAAGGACCGTGGTGGGTCTTCTTCTGCATGGAATTCCCATAGGTTTGCCCTAAGGTGTACCGTATAGCTGATGCTGTACGTTACAATGCTTCAGCTCACAGAAACTCATCTACAAACTACAAATCTGTAGAATTAAAGGCGTTAGAAGAGGAATCTCCTCTCCAGGAACCCGGCAGAGAACTTTATATTCCCACCTCACCAGTTATTCAACAGCAGCAGCTTCTGTCTGGGAGCCAAAGTCTGAAACCAGGAGAATTTATGATCTTTTATTACATTTTATAGCGAGAAACTAAAATATAAATGCGTGATTGAAATGAAATTTTTCCATCTTAGAGAATTTCTATAAATGCTGAAAGAGCTCTAGATTCCATCACAGACATATTGTAAATAGAATTTATTTAACGGTGTGAACATTAACTTAATAAACTTGTAATGATATGGCCCATTAGGGAAAAAAATATAAAATGCAGTCATACTATCTGACAAAAAAATGCAAAAATTCTCCAGTTTCAGCCGGTTACGATTCTTTTTCTCCTCTGCCAATCACAATGCCTTATTTTTCTAATAAGCTTCGGCTTATTGTGTTTCAAACCGGTAACAATGTTTCATACATACCGCTTAATTGATACCGCTGAGAAATCCCGGCTCCAGTCATCTCAATGTGACAGATATTGACTACACTCTCAGTAACGCCAGGGACGCCGTCAAGGTAGATGGCCTACTTTATGGGAATTCCATCGACGAGGACCACCCTAGAGGTTATCAGGATACAAACCTATATAGCAACAAACGTCTTCGAAAGTTCCCAAATGAGAGGTTTTTTCTCTCGATATGTGAGCTCCTAACATCTCTGGGCGGCCATACAGAAAGGGTGGTAGATAAGTAGAACAGCCTACCAGTAGAGGCTAATACAGTGAGGGGATTAAACATGCGTGGGATAGGCATATGGCTCCTGAATCTAAGACGAGTCCAACAACTGATTAAGGTTTGAGTCTTTACAGCAGGAGAAACGGGCGACTAGACGGGGGCCGAATGGGGCCAATTATCTATGTTTCTATGTAATTCTTGGCTTTTGTGACTTTACGTTCCTTAGCTGCTGATCTACTGAACCGGATCATGAACTCTTAAACCCCATCTACACCGGGACCATTACACCCGCATTTATAGTTTATTAAAAAGAATAGTAAGAGCGACGGCCATTGAATATACTTCATTCCATTGATTTCTGTCTGACATAAGATTACCCATTAAGACGGCGGAGCCTTCGGTTGGTACGGCCAAGACAGAAAAATGTTCTTTATATCTCTAAAATTATTCCCCAAAGAGGGGAGATTTTAGTTCAGTAAGACATTTAAAAGCCAGAAACCCGGCACTTTAACTGCCCATGGCACTCAACTACGTGACACCATCGTAGATTTGGCCGTCCAGTCTGGCCGTCCTTTTAATTCTTTTAACCTCAAACCTCACATGGTCCTCTGTCTTCTGCCCAAAGGCTGTTCCGCCTATCTACCACCCGAATCTTAGCCTGTCTCACTTTTATATTCTTGTCCAAGCTTTTCTCCGACCCTCCATTACTTTATTTGACCCCTTTTGGTATTTAAAGATTTTTATTAGATTTCTGGTCTCTGGTATTCTGGAAAAAAAACACGAGATGATAAGACATGGAAATCTATTTAAAAGGGGGCAGGTTCGGGGGAATCCGCCGCTGGGATTACGAGTCCGTCTGTTCGATGCCCATTGGCCACGATGGACTTGCCCCCCTCGGCGACATTGCATCCAGGGCTGATTTAGCCGGCCGGGTATCTGTTTGTAATTTGATCTTTTGAATGGGAAGTTAAATCCTCTGAGCCGCCCCTCCTGTTCCAGGCTGTGCTGGTTTAGAAATTGCCGGGATTTACGCGGCTTAATAAATGGGTAGAAACGAGGTAAATTTTGTTAAGAGAGATCTTACCGGGTTCATAGTAAAGAATATGAACCGGGAAATGGACCCATTTTCGGCCCATTTCCCCTGCTGTAAAGAGTTAATCAGCCGTTGGTCTTGTATTAGATCCAGGAGCCGTATGTCTATCCCATGCATGTTTAATACCCTCACTGTATTACTCTATGCCACCTCTGCTGGGAGGCTGCTTCACTTATCTATTGCCCCAGTAAACTGAGCTGCACTATATATATAATCCTGAGACACCTCAATTGGTGAATTAAAACACTTCAAGCAATGTAGGCTTTATGTTGTAATTGATTTTAGTACACATTATTACTCCAAGCAATGACATTTTTTTGGGGGGGATTCCATTGAATAAAACATGGACTATACTCAATGGCACTCAATGGGTTAAGGGTGCAAACACCTTGAGTGCTTTGGAATGAGGTGAGAAAGCATGTGTTTGTTTCCTTGACTCTTCTGCCTTCTGGTCTCTTCCCTTTTCTTCACATTAAAAAAAAACATAAAAAGCGTTCATACAAGTAAAATTTAAATAAGAAATATACAGGCAGCTGGCACAGATGCTCTCCGTGTGAGCGTGCGGGGATCTGTGTTAAAAATAACTCTGAAAAAGTGTTTTTCTATGTATATTTGGTAACAGGTTTCTTTTTCCTTAGCGATCCAACGTCCGATTGCAACATTCTTTCAGGTTCCTTGAAATGCCAAAATAATACGGGAAAAACTGACGTATATGTGATGCCCTTCCAAATGTACGATCAAATTACTTTTATCCAATCCGGAGTGGGATAATGGGCCTATAAATGTGGGGAAAAGGTACTTTTAAGGTAAATATATATAAGCAGGGAAGCTGTCGTACCTACTAAGAGATGGAACCCATCATTTCACAAAGTTATACCCTCGAAAAAAGCATAAGAGGGGAGAAAGTCACACTCTGGCCCAGGGGCAAATAAATTAACGTGGCCCTATCGGCCCATTGCCACCCCCCAACATACGCACCGGGCACATATTTGTACACGCACTTACACAAACGTACACACTAACACGCATACACATACTAACACTAACATACACTTACTCATACCGACTAATATACACTTACACTCATGCTAACTCATCCTACCTCTCACACCACATTCATATACACACTCAATCGCACACACTTACACATTCATGCTCATATACAGACACATTCATGCTCATATACACACACATTCATGTTAACACACACATACACACATTCTCATTCTAACATAAATACATTCATACATCTCCCTTACCCTCTCACTCACTCCCTCTCATACCCCCTTACTTTACTGGCAGCTTACTTTAAGGCTACTAGCCAGTCCATTGTGTCCTCCAACTCAAAAAACATTAACTTAATTCCTGGAGTAGGGGTAAGGTGACCCAGATGACGTCAAACATTCAATCATTCATTTGGACCGAGCAACATGACTTCAAAGTCATCTGCTGATTCCAGCCACCCCAACTGACCAACACAAGTCCGGCTCAAAAAAAGAAAATAAAGGGTCGTCGTAGGCAATTCAAATTGCCAGAAGAATCATAACCCAACATCATAATACTTAACCATTAATGGATTTATGAGCTGCTGGTATTTCGAGTTGACTTCAGTAAATAGGCTGGTCTGTTTCTCTCACAGAAGCTACTATACTCTACAAACATTTATTGTAATAAATCAATTTGCCGTCGAAAACGATACCTGGATGTGATTTCAAAACAAACAGAATGTCAGAAATTATAGATTAGCGCATTTGACTTACTAACAGTTCAATTATTCTAACATCTGTGTCTCTTTGATGTACCTCCTGAGATATTTATGGTACGAAGTCTACAGTTGTGCTGTCAGCAGCCGTCCCGAAATGAAATTAATTGCCCCCGAGTGAAACTAGGCTTTTTTTTATTTCCAAACAGAATTTTATAGAATGTTCAAAAAACTGATAGGGAATTTACGAGGTTCTGTGTTAGAAAGTCCGACCCTATTTCTGTTGCGTTAGCGATTAATTGGACCGATCTGGAAATGTGAAGACCCCGGGTCCTCCTCACCAGATAAAATCAGGTGACTGAGTTGCCATTAAACAAATTCAGCAGTTCGGGGACCTTGATAAATGACTCCCTCGGGAGAAGGTACAAGCACAGGTGACAGCCGTTAATATATGCGGCTTTCAGTTGTCCATTTAATTATATCCAGCAGCGAAGGTAACAGATGGCTGGCTGCACACGTTCAGAGATCCTGGCAGGATCAGGCTCGATGTTTCACCCGGCAAAAGATGATATGCCTTGTCAGCTGTGTTTGTATTTTTGTACATTTACCTCTCAGACACCTGTTGCAGAGAATTAACCCCTTCTGAGGCTTTCGGAGAGCATAAGACGTGCCAGACATCAGATGTTTCATCCGTGGATTGTGGTGATCAATGGACTATATAGTATGACCTCTACTGTTATCGTGTTTCCTACACCAGACGAGTGCAGGATCAGAGAGTGTCTGCATCCGCAGCCTCCCCCCAACATCAAAGGACATTTTGTCTGGCTGAGAATTATGAGATTTAGAGCCACCCCTAAGACTAATGTCATATATAAGGGGCTCTCGGCCGAGCAAGAGAGCACTTAATAGCTAATAGGCAACAATAAAGAATGTGGCACCTGGTGGGTACCTTGTAGGATCAGCCTCTCTCCTAGACGTAGACCTCTCTATATGTTGATTCATGAGGAGGTGTTACGAGTGCCGAGAGGTGCTGGGTGGTCAGTACAAGTGAAACAATTATGTGCTTATAATGTAGCCACTTAAAATATCTCACAGTCCTGACCCTCTATCAATATGTCGTCAGTATTTTCCATATAAATGATATATATAGCTGCGCATCATGGGACCGGCAGCTGCGGCTCCCACTGATTTCAATGCGAGTTGCATTTCTGATTCCAAAACCTGAATCATGAACAGAATATGTCCTAATCTATGGTGTCCACCATGTTTTCATCTTATTCTCATAAAATATTCTGCCGTTTTTAGTATTAATATCTGGGATACTAAGATAACTGAAACTTTATTCTGAAGAATATCCTGGAATTGAGGACTTTGAGACCTGTGCCCATAATCACGTCCAGATGTATAGATTAGAACACGGTATTGTTTCATTTGATCTTCGATGGTCCATCGGTGGCCCATAGGCTGAGAAAGGAGTTGACGGAATTCCAAATGTAAAGATTCACAGGGCAGATAATGGTGACTGTACAGGATTTTCATGAGAATATTCACTTTCTTCTCCTTTGTTTGCTTTTATAAGGAAAAAGTCCATTATTGCAACAATGTTCTCATTACCGCCTGGCAAGTCCCGGGTGGCCGTCCAGAAATATTATGGTCATCGGGATTGTTAGCTCGCTTATGTTTTATTTAGGCATTTGCTCTGCCAGAATGCTTTTATAATAATAATACCAGCAGCTATTAATGTGAAACGCAAACAAACACAATTACATTTCTATAAAAGGATAGCGGCACAAACATCGAGTCACGATTAAAGTCTAGAATTGCACCATTAAAGGCTTGCATTGGCTGTGCCCACAGACCGCTACTTGGATTAATATGTTTACAGTAGTTTAAAACCAAGTATGAGACACTTAAAGACCGCAGAGGTCTCATCAGAGGAGATATAGACTATAATTCTTTTCTCTGTCCTGTCTTCTCTTTGGATATCTGCTGTCAGTTCCCAAGTAGTTTTGCGTTCTGTCGAGAACCTAAAATGTATCTTAGAGGGTCTCTTCTGTGTGACAGTTCCGTGAATCCACAGCTGATGTAAATAAGGACAGCTCCCGAGATGATTCCAAGAAGAGCGTTGCTGGTATCACGCGTCCGATACATTATGAGATGAGGAACCATTTTGAATCCCTCCAAGGGTTCCTACACTCCATCCATCTCTCGCTCTCTTCTCTTGCTGTAGATGTTCTTGTATAGTCACATCCAAGGCTGTCTCATTGCGTAAGCAGAATTATGAATTATTATTATTATTTTTCTTTCCCTGCAGGCCGCAAGTTCCTCATTGCCAATGCTCAGATGGACAACTGCGCCATCATTTATTGCAATGATGGGTTCTGTGACATGTTCGGGTATTCCAGGGTGGAGGTCATGCAGAGACCATGCACCTGCGACTTCCTCACCGGTCCAGAAACCACGCACAATAGCATCACCCAACTTACCCAAGCCCTGCTGGGGTCCGAGGAACGTAAGCTGGAGATCCTCTACTACAGGAAGGAAGGTAAGACTTTCCCATCCCTTCATTTCTACAAACCATAAGGAGTAGGCTTGCCGCGTTCCATGCGTGTTACCTTCTAAGCAGCTAGCTTGGCGACTAGGCATTAATAGGTATTCCTATTGGGTCCGGGGTCATTTGGTGGTTGGGGGTCCATGTAGTCCAGCAGCGCTTAACCTTATTCTCTGGGCAACTGGGGAATTATTACTTTTGAAGGTTTCCATCCTTCTGTTTGACTGTGGAAATATACATCTTGTGCTAAAGAGGAATTAACCCGTTTGTAATTGAGGACTAGAGCCATACTTTACAGTAATTGAATTTGTTGCAGGCACATCTGGCATGGAAAGGTTTAATTAATCTCATGGGCTTTTGAGTAGATGAAAACTTAACCTCTTTTAAAATGCAGTAAAGCTGTGCGGATAATGCATCATCTTCCATCTATATATCGCGACCTGCAAAGCCAGAGCGCCTTGTTATCACCTACATAAATACACCCCATGCTCGTGTCTCCGCTTAGCCTGGAATCACCGGGTTCCGTCGTGCCCACGCATGATATTTGAAGGTCGTTGGATACCATACCAAGGTCGTCCTTGCTTTTAACGCAGTTCCCGTGAGACGCCCTTCCCAGAATGCTCTGTGGGACATTAGGAATGTGGTAATGTGCTCGATGCATGTCGCCAAGTGACAGGTGCGAAGAGAAGAACCCCCAATAACCAAAGCTTGTGCATGCGCAAAGCTTTTTATTACTTAATGCCACTTTACGCGATCTTTCTTCCCGTTCTGGGGAATGGTGGAAAAGCTGGTTAAAAACGGATACATCCAAGTAATACCAGTCTTCTTTAGAAAAAAAATATAAAAGAGAGATGTTAATGAGTTATTCGAGGCAATAGAGCTTTCCGTTACAGGTTTATTTCTATCTGGTTTTGGGCCAGCAGAAGCCGTGTTGGCGCAGGAGCGTGTATGTTTATATGGATCTATGCGGAATATTGTTTGCTCATGAAGAAAGTGTATCTGTTTCATTTGTTACATTGTACAAAATCTGTTTCAATTGCAAGCAATGAGGAAGGTGTAACTTGGAAGGGACTGAGGATGTCCTTAGCGGCTGGCTGAGAGGAGGATATCTGCAAAGGGTTGGTGAACCAAGACAGAAGTTGTAACGGTGGCCCTGTCCTCTCTAATCATACCCATTTTAAAGGAAGATGTTCATTATTCTAAAAAGAGGCTTAAAGTCTAAAAAGGTTGTGAAATCCCTTAGTGGACCAACACGTTGACAAAAGGTTTGAGGACCTTTTCTGAAGAGGTCCTTCATATGAAGAATGGACCTTCGTTGCCTTCAAGCTGTATAGAGTTCTATAACTAATGTTAAGACATAAAAACAAGGTACAAACGCACACACACACACACACACAGATACATATACAAGCACACATACACACACACATATACACACATACACAGTCACATATACACCTACACGCGCACAGACATACACATACGCGCACACACATAAACACACACATACACACACACCTACACATACACATAACGCTTCCAGAAGTTTGTAGATAATTAGCATATAATAATTGCCTCTGTTGCAGGAAGCTTTTAGCTGATAATGCTCCATCATTCTCTCTCCCCCAGAACTTGTCTCATAACAAATGCATAGAGAACATCGCACTTCTTTGTTTGCCTTTGAATTCAGACAGACGGGGCTTACTTTGTCACCATTAAAGTAACGATATAGCCGGGACTGCCAAAGCCTTACACTCGCACTCGAAGAAAAAAAATGAGCACTTTGTAGAACTTCATCTCTTTCTGCGGAGTGTTACATTTTCACGAGGCGGAATTCTATAGACAGTATATACCAATGACAGATAAACACGTATCCATATGCCACAAATGCCCGCGGGTGGGCATTCCAGCCGCAGCCCCCATCATCAATCTAAGTACCATCAGATGGATGGGTTAGGAGCTCTGACAGCGACTTAAGCCACTGGACCCGAAACAGTTTGTACAGTCCGAGGCTGAAGTACAAACACGAGATTTCTACAACATAGAGGGATTAAGGAAACCACAAGAGGGAAGCTTATATCAAATGAGGTGAATTTTAGAACAAGAGGCCATTATCTAAAACTAGGTTTAGATGGAATGTAAGAAGGTGGTACATAAGTGGAACAGCCTCCCAGCAGAAGTGGTAGGGGGTAATACAGCGAGGGGAATTAAACACCTGTCATCTGTGGATTTCTGGTGGTGGTTCGAGATGACAGAACCCTGAGGTCCTTCACAATATATTTTTGGTTCGCCGCTGTTTAACCGCAATCCGAAACTCCACTTCATATACACGCAGACGACTCTCACATTTCTTCTTTTCGAGACAGCTGAGCAGCGACAATATTGTGTCTGACGGTGGGGTTAATTACAAGGGCAGAAACAACATAAAAAAAAACCTGTTTAATGAGGGCAAAGTATGACATTGTACCAATACGCAGTTGGGAGGGTGCGAGAATCAAATAAAGGAACAGACAGACGAAGGCGTTTTATGTGGAGGGCAAATGCTTTTTGTATTGAAAAAGTTTGTATTGAAAGCGTTTAATATTTTTAATATTTACAAAAATATTTATATATATATTTTTTATTGTTGAAGAAGGGTGGACCACCACGAGAAGAACATTTCTGAAAAAGTCCAACGGAATAGACAAGGAAACGTGGTTCTTCTACTACCGCGATGACCATACCTGAGAACTTTCAGGGTTTGCCCCAAAGTCTCAGAGTGAAGGGGCAGATTCTCTGGGTCACGCAGTCTGGAAGTGACTCCTTCTTACCCCCCCCCCAATGTGGTCATATATAAGACTCCCAATTGGTGTTTTTGCTACCAATATGTTATGGTTGATATCCCTGCTTGAATGCAGGTTAAGAATTAGTTTCCATTAAGACCAGTAATAAGACCCCCTAAGGAAATTCTTAAATAAGTTTTCATCTGAATGTTATTTTTTTCTTAATCCATGTGACAATTACAATAGTAATAAAGTAAAAAACCACAGGCTTTATCAGGCAGGACACTTCTAAATCTAGATTAAATTGATTTTGCTCTGAAAGCGATCGATTTTTGGCCGCAGGTTAATATTGAACGTTGCTTCGTACACAATTTATGCTTTGTAGGTATATTTAATTTTTTTTTGGGGGGGGGTATCCATTTTCACATCAGGAATGAAACTTTTGGGTCTATGACGAGCCGGGGATACAATGTATAGACGTGTCTTGTATTTTCTCACACTATGTGACAGTACCTATTCTGGGCTACGGACAAATAAGCTGTCATCGCGTTGGCGTGTTATGGGAAGATTCCCGTGCCTGTAGTTGAACTACAACTCCCATGATCCATCAATGAAAAGAGCTTAAGTTCTCGATTAGCCCTGCTTGACATCATTCAGAATATCTTTAGCTCCTATCGAGTCATCGTCTCCAGAAGCATTAAAAAAAAAAGCAAAAAATATACAAAAAAGTACAAATTATAGTTGCCGCTGTAGGCGAGGCACTTGCGAGAAAGTCTTTATGATGGGTCATTGGGATAAGATTCGGTTGGAGGCGAAGAGAAGACAGGTTGGTGGGTTAAAGATGGTGAGGATCCATCCTTGTGTGCATCGTCTGCATCGTAGTCCAAGAAGGGCAGTTTCCCGTGGCATCTTAGAGTCACTATTTCAGTGACATCTGTCATGTTATTTCCACCAGATAATCCCATGGCTTAGAAAAAAAGATTACCATAGCATGGAGCTATATCAGAGATGTTGTCTATCCCTTCCATACCGATAAACAATAAACATCGTCCATGTTCCTCCCACCGCAGTATGCGACAGGAAAAATATGTCATGGGGCAACGCACGGGTCTGAGACCCAGAATACAATGACTATATATATATATATGGATGAAATGGATCAGAAATCCAGCACAGAAAGGGTTAATGCTGTAAATAACTATTGTAGCTGGAAATAGCTGATTTTTAATGGAATCTCTTCGGAGGCACACAGAGGCCCTTTATCACTCCCATCACTCCTGTGTCCCATCTCACATCATCACTCCTGTGTCCCAACGGCCCTTTATCACTCCCATCACTCCTGTGTCCCAATGGCCCTTTATCACTCCATCACTGCTGTGTTCCAATGGCCCTTTATCACTCCCATCACTCCTGTGTTCCAATGGTACGTTGTGTTCGCTGGTCCAAGTGTAAGTGTAAAAGTATAATTGATTATGTTACAGCCAGAAATGTCCTTGTTTTCCATGAAAACAGCTCAGTGAACGGGACAGGCCTGAAAATCAGACATGACCGAGGACCGAGTGACTTTTGAGATCTTGCAGCAACTGTGAGAACGGGCGTAGTCGAGGGGCCGCGTGGCTCTTTTCTGCCGCGTCGGCAGCACCTGGTGGCTCAGCGCTTCATGTGGTTTTCCAGAGAATGCGGCTGCAGGAATCCTCCCGTCGCTGGCATCTCGCACTTTATTTTAAAAGCCATGATGACAGATCTCTGTTTTGTGGGATTTTTCTGAATGCGCCGCCGGTGCTAAGTTTAGTAACCCGGACTTTTGGGTAACTCGCTATTCTGTGTAAACCATAGAATTTGCCGGCAGATCTGACCCACTCAGCCGGTCTAATCTGCCGGGGAATCTTTTATTTCTTTCCATCACTTTGTCTGTTCTCCCCAACGTTCTGTCTCATTCTCTCTTTTCTCCACTTTTCCCCCATTTTTTCTCCTTTCCGTGTTTTCTCTTTCTCCCTCCCTCTCTGATATAAACAATCGTTGTTGACCTTTTAGTCCGCACTCCATGCTCAGCCTTTGCCCATCCGCTGCTCTCCCCTGTTATATAACATTGATACAGATTTAACTCCAGTGAATCCCTCGGATTAATTCTCCGGGATGCTATCACGCAGGGGACAGATCAATCTGGGTGGGATACGAGGATGGATTCCATCGCCCATTATGTACCCCCGCTGTCCGCAGTCACATGCCCTATTAGGAAGGGGTAACTTTGTTACACTTTGCCTATATTTACTTTTATGGTGGCAACAAATGTGTGTATTTGTATATGATGCGATAGCTGAGGGACCCCTTTAAACTTTCATGGTATCCCCCCTTGCAAATGCATTGGGGATCCTGCAGAATCCCCCCCCCCATATGCATTTGCCCCAGCCCTTTCCCCAGCTATTTGCCACGGAGGAGGTGTCTTCAGCTGAACATATGTAATGCCACGTGATATATGTTGCTATAGGCAGCTCCAGCACTGGGTCGGTGCACCCCTCCCGGGAGGGGGGTCTAATAGGACCCGCCCCTGTGTGCTTTCCTACATTGATTGGCTGATTCAAGAAGCCAATCAGTGGCGAGCACCATAGAAGAAACAGGAAGTTGCAGCTTATTGAGTGTTTCTGGGAGTGCTTTCTGCAAATTCCCCAGAGCTGCAGCTTCTACCTAAGCCAAGTTGTTTCTTTTTTAGCGGGAAAAGAAATTAAACAGTCCCTTTAAATTCCCAATGCAGCAATATATTAGAAGGAACCGTAGATAAATAAGCGGCTGTCCAGAAGAGCTTACAATCGAAACATGGGATGGGCAATGCAAAGGGGGAGGAATAAGTGGGAATGCAGTGTGTAATGTTAGAATGGTTATTACTCTATGGTATTTTTTTCTTGCTAGACTTCCCATTGTGTTGATAAATATGCATAACGCTAATTAGGAGGCCAGCACTCTGCTAATGAGAATCACTTTTTTTCTTCATTTCCACGTCTCAGAAGTAAAACCCATATGTTACCCGCTGCTGGTATAGAGCGTGCGGCGTGCAGAGAAAGCTGCGCAGGCACGGGATACAATCGGGTGTCAGGAACAAGGAGAAACACAGAGACTGTTCCATTTAGATCCCAGACGCATTTAAAGGGACGGCGACAATGTATGATAAACCTTATATCGATGGGTTGGCGTTTTTGACAGGTTAACCCTTGATATCTGTGAGCAAATAAAGACATTTCTGGTGCCTTTGAACCTCATGCGGGTATAACTGGTCTGAACAATGACGGAAAAAATGACAATATTCTACAATGGAAAGCGTGAGATTCTAATAGAAGATTCCGCTAGCCGCGGCGGCCGGCATTCCCGGCAGGTACAGACCAGCGAGTATAACGCAGCAGTATTTACGTGTGAACATGAATTCCAATGATTCACAATTTCCACACCTGCGCATGCTGTGAATCTTAAACAGCGAGACGGAGGGGAGAGACGCGGGAAATGGGAGACGGGAGGGCGGAAGAGAAAACGAGACGGCAAAACAGAAAACAGACTGTATTTAAAGAGGCAGTGGACCTTTTTTTTTACTATTAGAGAAATACGATTAAGGGACCTTTACTCTCATTAAAAGAAGTCGAGCATGTAGGATCTGGACGCTGTTAGCTCCTGCATGGTCGGCAACCGACTCAACATAACAAAGCATGAAGAAGGACATGAGCATTGATAGGTTAGTACAGCAACGAGGCCCAGGTCAGCAGGTCCAGGAAGGAGGCATCCTCACATTGCAAAACTCGCTTAGGCAATCAGCCCCCCCCCCTCCCCCCGTGTATTGATGCTCAACGGGCAGTTATAAGGGAGATCTCTGATCCACCCAACTGGCCCATTTACATACCTCCCAACTTCTTAACTTCTTCGAGGCGACGGGGGTCTAACGAAGGTCCGTTTCTAATTCATAAACGTTGCTAAAATAAAGAATTTGGGATTGACTTTAAAATTCATACTTATAATTTGCACAAAACTTTTTACTGGGTGTTTTCTCAAGAGAAATTGCAAAAAAATAAGAAATATTTTTTTTTAAAAAGATACAGTTTACCCCAAACAATTTATCCATAAAATAGTATATATCAGTTATCCCCACTAATTGGGGTAAAAAAAATTATGGACACAAAAAGTGGTAAATTTTAATACTCACCATTAAAAATATAGTTAGATTCTGCCAGGTCCGTGTAATAGAGTTTGTAGAATCTGCAAAAAAAAAAAATAATTTAAAAAAACTAGGAAAATTGCTGTGTAAAATCAAGGAAAAAACCAGGGTGTCTGATTAAAAGACCTATTATTAGTAACATAATTGTACAAGCCGTGAAAAAAGACTTAAATATTCTGGGCCAAGAGAAGCGCACATGCTGGGGGGGGGGGGGAATAATTAGTACTTTTTAAAAAAGGGAATCCTGTGTTAAAGAAACTTTAGATTTTTGAAGCCGCGTGGAAAAAGAATTTATTTAAAAAAAATAAAAAATAAAAAAATAAATAAGAACAAATAAATAATAAAAATAAAGAAAAAATAATAAATAAATGAAACCTTTTTCTAGGCTTTTGGATGAATACCTGAAAATGATCGTTCTCGGCAGGTCATAACGCCTTAAAAACATATATATAACTGCTGCCAATTTTCTAGAGATGTCACGATAACTTAGCAAAATGAGATTGTTTCCAGGCTGAAATGGGAAAAGCATCAGATAAAATCTTTTTTTTTTTTATAATAGCCCAGGCATCGGAGGGTTAAATGGCGACAGACATTAACCATTTTTTATTCTCTTTCTTTTTAAGCCATTAAATGTTGGCTTTTGCCTCCTCAGCTTTAGAACGAGGGCGGACAGCCTGCAAATGGAAAAATGAAAAATGCATGCGCTGGATGGGGGGAGGCAGTAGGAATATAGCGGATTCCGGTCTTTTTTGTCAGGGAAAGGTATGGGGGGGAATAGTATGAATGAGGATGCTGGGAGTTGTAGTTAAATCACATAAAACATTGGATTAAGGAAATAGAATGTGGGTATATTGGCGCATCGGAGAGAGAAAGTAGGGTGCGGGGTGTGATAAGGGTATAATGGCGTATCGGGGAGGAAATAGGATGCGGGGCACAGTGAGTAACAGAGGTGGCTTCGCTCACAGTACTGTTGCAATATCCCGTTGAGCTCAGTGACTATACGGCTCACTCCTGGGAACTCATTATGACATTTTAAGCCTCCGGACATCACTAAATTAATAAGGATTTTTAGACTTGCTCCGCATTAACCCTTTGGTGAAAAACGGTTTGCGGATGCGGCGGTTTTTATCTTAAAGCGAAACCCAACGCCGTCATCGTGGTTTTTTCCTCCCCGCGCTTTCCGCTGATATTTATTACAATTGTAAGGGCCAGGTTATGTCTCATTTAAAGGGTGCTGACTACAACTTCCAGCAACCACTTCTTGATGGTCTCATCCACCTGCTTAATAAATACTGTAATTTTGGGGGTTAAGGAGTTTGGTTTAGTGCAAATTATGCTGAGAATAATGGGAGTTGGGCTGCTGGAGAATCCCCCCTCCCTCGCTGCGTGAGGTAAGAAAGGGAGATATGTACCCTGGAGTGTTACTATGTATCAAGCAGCTTCTCATATCTAGCGACTACAGTCTTATATGCGGAAGAAGGCGGATGGAAGGCGTTGGTTGCCCCTCTTCGTTGAAAGAGTTAATAGTGTCGAAGACCAGGTCCGCCCCACCCTCTGCAGAGCTCCGACGGGCGGCCGCGCGGCAGTTAAATCCTACCTTCCCTTTAATCTCAGTCCCATCTGTTTTGGTTTAATATGAAAAATTAATCAGATGAAGAGGTAGAGAGTTTTCAGAGACCCTGCCAACGTATAATTCATCTGCAGCAGATCGGCCGGGGAGAGGGTCTTAGCTCCGCCGGGGTCTCCCGCTGCGGCGTTAGCGTGACCCTTTTAAATCAGGAAGCCGTATATATTTTTTTGAATCACCCATCACATGCGTCAGTATCCTCAGTCCACAGGTACTGACGCACGCAGAGCCATTTTGGTGATAATATCGCATTTTTAAAAACATATTATTATTACGTATTATTATTAATAATTATAATTTTTTGTTATTATTATTTATTATTGTTTTCTTTTTATTCATTATTATTCATTATTATTACGATTTTCTTTTTATTTATTCTTCTTATTATTATTATTATTTATTTCTTTTTAAGTATAAACTTAAATTACTGAAAATAAACTCGTTTTTGATATCACAAAACATTTTGTATGTTTTATTTTTTTAATAATATATTCTCACTGATGGGAAGCTTTCTATATTATGGGCATTCCGTGCACTCATAGCCCAGCATGCAGACAGCGACTATAAAATCCCCAATTCGTGGCATTGCATGATGGTTATCCGTGTCCAGACCATACATGACATTGCCATCAGCTGCACGGCACTCACCGCTATTAGCTTTCTTTCTTTCTATCAGCATCCTAATGCTGCATTTTTTTTAAAAAAAATCTTTTGTGATTTTCCCTCGTTTCTAAGGGACATTTTTAAGCAATTATCCAACGACATTACTAAGTTATTATTACTAAGATCATTTTGAACAATACATTTTATTTAAGGCTAAAAAGTGTTTTTCAGGGATAAAGAAAAACCAGGGACAAAGTACCCCCTCTGAGTTGAAAACATGCTGGGGGAAAAATGGCGGATACTCCAAAGGGTCTTCAATGGATGTGGTTTTCGATGAAGGACTATCCTGATTAGATCTTGACTGATGGCAAGTAATGACCGTGTAAGATTCCTTCATAACTGGAGCAGGACTCAGGAGGAAAGATGGTTGTTCAGGAGATGATGTGTGACATCCACTCCTAACTGCAATGTGATTAGAGGTGACAAAAACTATAGGCTGTCTGCCAAATAGTTTTCGGTAACAGTTGCGCTTCATGATGTTACCCTGACACACGTTATAATGGTACGTGTGCCCTCCTGCTCCATGCAGATGGTCGGTGCACTTGAATGTCTGATTCCGTGCGGGCTCCATATATCAAACAATTTGAGATTCACTGAAAATGTATAACGCATATCCTCTATGCACTTAGCAGGCAGAAAACTAATTAACTTTGGGTTGTTTTCCAACAATGAACTAATCAAATCATCTTATAGTTTCCTTGCCCTTGGGAGAGGCAGGAACTATCTGATATTCCATCTGATTTGGACCACCAGACTGCATGAGCATGCTAGGAGTCGGGCTTTAAAAAAAATCTAATTAGTTTATTGGATCTGTGTCCAACACGCATAGGCACAAGGGTTCTAGTTGAGTTGGCTGTTGAGTTGGGTTGGCCGCCTCAACTGATTTGGATAAATATTATAAACGATGATGATGATGAAACATCAGAAGGTCCATTCAAGATGAAATGGCTTTCAAAAAGGGGCTTCAGCTCAACAAACACCGTAGAAGTTAATTAATCTCAAAAGGGCCACTCAGCCTGAGTGCAGAATAAATGCCAGCTCATTATTCAACTCGACTGCAGTAGTTGATAACAACTCAACAGTATCTTGCAATGTGCCCCTTGACGCTACTCAACTCAATGGCAACTTGAATTTTTGGTAGTAGCTGCTTTTTGAGTTGCGTTACCTCCTTTTTATTTATCGAACATCTAAAATGGCGACTCTTCATTCTATAAATGGTGCAGTTTTCCGATCCGGGCTAAGGGCTGCCGGGCTCCTGCGTTCAGATTCTAATTTAGCCCACCCAAACAATATTTAGGAGGCTTTGCGTGTTAATAGTAAGTAGGTAGTAATTCCTTTGTGTCTGCTGAGTTTATCAGATAAAAGAGTCAGGAAAGGCAGCTGTGAATCCATGTCTTCAGTGCAAAGGCGGCGGCGGAGACTTGTCCCCGGGGAGCTGTCTCCAGGTTTCTTATTAGCTTGATTAATGCAGCTTTCTACTCGTAAGCGGGTATAGAGAGCGCAGGGAAGGTCCTCGCGTGGATAGAGTGGATACTTTCACGGCGGAGCTGGGTCCCTTGACTGTGTGTAAAATCACAATAGACCTTGTTAGTCTCTTCTTCTGTTTGCATGTGTATGTTGGGATTGTTAATAAGAATGTCTTATGTCACTTATGTATCATGTGATGCATTAATTGTGTACCAGATATGGCAATTTGAAGGCTAGTTTTTAAAATATCTTGGATTTCAAAAAGTTGGCTTTATCATATGACACACTCAACATACGAACACTTCTACAGTATCCATAAAACATACGTGCTAAGCAAGTGTGATATGTTATTACCACAATGGGCAAGACATGGCTTCTCGTATGAAACAGGAGACCAGGCGTTAACGCGCAACCAAATGGATACATGGTGAATATCAGTAATGAGTACTTAGGGTGAGTTGAACTCATTGTGTCAGTCAGGGATGTGCTATCTAGGGGTAAGCGCTGCTATTAATAAGCAAAGAGAACGAAGGAGACATTTTAGATCTTAGAGAGAATCACTGCAGGAACCACCAACAGTGAAAACTGGTTGTAAGGTGTCTTATTACATCATGCTGTGACTCAACACTTAGCCCCCCCCCCCACAGTAGACTGGAAAACGAGTCCTTCTATTTGGATTGTGAAAATGTGACATGGGAAATAACCCAGGAGACAACTGGAGAAAAATCAGCATCTAATGTTTCTTTTAAATGTATCTTTCCTGTACCTGAAAAAATAACGTGGAGGTTTATGGTTCCAAAGAAATGAAATCGGGATGTCTAGTGCTTTAATATCCCTTTAGATGGTCGTATTCGTGATTAGTATCCATGAGATGCTGATTAAAAGAATTGCATCTGATTTTTCAGCCTGTTTCACATCTTAAGAGTTACATTACATTCAATAACTCTACATTGGAATGAATAGTTCCGCGCAAAGAGTATAAATTGGAATGTTCGCTGAAGGGAATCGTCAAATTACAGGGATATCAGACACACAGACATGGCTGGGTAACTTTGCTATTTTTGGATTTGAAAATATTATCAACCTGGATGGCGGGAAGGTGAAGGAATCTGCAGTCTGGTGACAGGTGCTTTCATGCGTTATTAGATTAGACATGAGACTTTGTGTCACATACGATTTCAAAAAGATAGAAAAAAAATCAACTCCAGCTCATGAGGATCAAGTTTCAAAAGTCATTGCTTATTGATACATGGTAATGAAGTTCTATTAGGTGCTACACGTGATGGTCCGGCTCAAACCTGTCATTAACCTTTTTTGCCTTCTTCAGGCACCTGCCTGCGTTGTCTGGTTGACGTGGTTCCAGTGAAGAACGAAGAAGGAGAAGTCATCATGTTCATCTTGAACTTTGAGGACCTCGCGTTACTTTTGGCCAGAAAAGCCAATAGGACGCTTCATCAGAGGCTGACACGGGCTGCCTTCAATTCGGGTGAGACTTGTCATCTATTTGGATTCTAGGAATTGTACTATTTAATATGTAAGAAATACCAGTTGGAACTATGGAAGCCCAAGCTATGGAGGCTCCTCTGTCATTCTGAACATTTGAGTTTCTCGTTGAGTTGTGTAGTCTATGCGTGGTTATCCATTGATCAAAATCCATGACATGGTTGAGAGGGAGGTATCTTTAATTGTGTTCTATATGTTTATTGTCTTCTTTTCACTCGCTTTTTCCAGCGGAGAGGTCAAAAATGAAGCCGGGTTTCTTAAACTCTACCTCGGAGTCTGACCTCATGAAGTACCGGACCATTAGCCAGATCCCACAATTCACATTGAATTTTGTGGAGTTTAACTTAGAGAAACATCGTTCTGCCTCCACCACCGAGATCGAAATTGTGGCCCCGAGCAACGCTTTCGAGAGGACGCAGAATGTCACAGAGAAGGTGACTCAGGTAAGCATGTCCTCACCTGCTGCATCTGTAGACACCGTTGGTGAAAAATGCATTAATAATAAAACTAATCGATCAGTATAATCAGTCACTTTTAGTATTAATCACCCCTGATCAATCTTTGAAAGTTTTTGAAAACTCCATAGCCTACGCCCCTGTCCTACCAAATAAAGTGAATATCGTGGGTGTCCCGATGAAGGTTCTTTGTCCAGCAGTGAGCTGTAGAAGCGAATGACAGGGTGGAGGCGACAGACACCAAAAAATATTGATTCCCGATACATGCAGCGTAGCGATCAACTAACTTCACGTGAAATAGAAATCAATTTGTGGGTCCTGAGTGTAACAGCCAGAGTATTGGGTTGATCCTCTAGGTCTTCTGTTTGGTGGGATTTCTCTGGATCAAAGCTCAGGTCCCCAGTTTCTCCAGCAGCACTGGGTTTCTGTCATAAACTCACATATGGCTCGGCCATTAGCACAGGTAGGGAAAAGAGGACGTGTGACATGACCCACCCTCGCTCATCCGAGGAGATCCTGAAAACCTAATGTTGTGGGAACTTGAAGACCAACATTTAGAATTACCTTTTGTACTTTAGGCATAGAGAGAAAAATAACATTAAGACGATAAATTCCTTAGTCCTTGAATATGTTATAATTATTTTCAGGGTGACCCAATTTTATTTTTAAAAAAATGCATGATTTTTTTGATTCCCCATAGCATAACCCCCCCAAAAAAAATGTTATAAGGATTGTACCCGGTTGCATTTGTTTTAATACTACATTATGGTTCTCCCTATACCTTCCTACTAGCCGTCCGTAATTGTAAATTACAATAGCTACCTCTGGTGATTATTTGCTGAACTACACTCCATGTATTCGTCCTGCCACAATGGTCATCGTTAAGTAGAGTCAGCAATTAAATCACTCGTGGGGTCATTTCTACTCTTGTCATCATTAGTGCTCCTCCTGGGGACCCCCTTATGTCAGATCGCTCAGAAGCAATTTTGCGGTGGCAAGGTGGCCGTTACATATAAAAGTGTCACAAGCGCACAATAAGGGGCAATGCCTAAAGTCGCCCTTGTGGCATAATGATATGTATAAATAGCTCAGTGGTCTCTATCCAACCCTGTCTCACCAAAAGGACAGCATTGAAAGCTCTTAAAAGAGGACAAAAAGGATCCAGTTGCTGTGCAAATGCATCCAGAAGCATTGTTACTCTAAGCACCCTAGTGGTAATAACTGGAACTGCAATTAACACACATGAAAAGGCTTCAGGCAGTGGCCCAAAACCTTTAATTGAGAACGCCACACTGAATAAACGGACGCCGACCCCTCTTGTCAGCCGTCCCCTGGTTATCTCATGTAGCTTGGGATAGGGAAAGTATGCCAGCTATTACAGCCTTCACAAAAGAAAGGTTTGTGTGAATATAGGTACTGCAGAGTTAATTGTAGCAGAGAGGACAGAGGGTTGGAATTGCAGTGCGAAGTCAAACTGTTAGGAGGAATGCGTCACGTAAGGCAGAGCTGTGAGTGTGACTCTTGAGTTTCACCAAGCACGGGCAGCATGAGCATGAAGAAGCAGCTGAAACCGGTAGGTATGGCAAGGATGGAGGGTTAATTGAGGCTATGATGGGGTAATGCTGTAACTGCTACATATATAAACTATTTAGAGGTTAGTCGTCTCTTTGCTTGTCACACAAAGATACTGTCCACTACATCTCAGAACTTGGTCCACCACATCTCAGAACTTACGCTAGTGGTTCGGTGTCCTCAGAGTGGACAACCTCTTGCTACATTGTAATTTGCCCAAAGGTCAATGAAGCTGGGACTCTGGAGGCTCATCTGATTATTTTTTTTCCTCCTTTTAATTTATGCCTGGGTGAATTTGACAGCAGAGCTCGATCGAGCTGGTAGGAGGGGTTCCCACACGAGCTCTGCTCAGGGACATGTTATAAAACTATATAAATTATAGTCGTTTCCCCGGTGCGATCACCCATCTTCTTCGTCCTCCGAGCCTCTCATCTATAGCTGTGTAAGCTGAAGACCTGCCATAGCTGAGGTTGCTGAGGTAGGTGCTGATGGGCTAACCTTATCCTTAAATCTCCTTTTTTTTTTAATTAGCGACCAAATAAAAGGGCATAGGGGACCTGAAAATTCCCCCAGTCCTACCAGATTGTCCGTGATTAATCTTCCAGGTTCTGTTTTACCTTGTGGGGCTTTTTTATATTCATGTCTAAACTCTGTATTCCCAGAATATTTTACTTCTGTGACACGGAGACCGACACAAATCATTCTGTACAAAGTGCTGATACTGTATCGAACCTGAGGGTTCTTTTTGGGGGGGATTCTGCTGTTATAAGAATTGTGAGCAGTACATTATTAGGAAAAGACCAACATTGGAGCCTTAATGTCCTGTATATTTAAAGCTGTCTTATTTAGGGACGTGGTTCGATTAAGTCATCTATTGGGATAAAGAAACCACTGATTCTTCTACCTGCATCCACACAAGGAGACTTGGACATCTACATTGGCAGAATTCCTCAAGAATGGGAAACTTCTCTTTAAATA
This sequence comes from Spea multiplicata, assembly GCA_009364415.1. Lineage (NCBI taxonomy): Eukaryota > Metazoa > Chordata > Amphibia > Anura > Pelobatidae > Spea > Spea multiplicata. The sequence continues at coordinate 2,120,477 of VKOC01000010.1, forward strand.
TATAATATAATATAAAAAACTAAACATTAGTAAAAAGTTGATCAAATCTAATTAGTTTTTCCCTTTAAAATATCTCAGGAAAGCTTGTTTATGAATAGTAAGCAACAACTGCAAAAAGATTTATGGTGCGGCAGGAAAAAAAAAAAACAATAAAACAAATATGTTTCTCTAATGAATTTCAGTCCAAACATGGTAAAAATCCAGCTAATCCAGCCAGAGACGAAATGCTGTGTGGTAAGGGAGACTGGGTGAATGAGGAAGAGACGCAAAGACGATATTATCCTAAATTACCCAGACGTAAATTTTTAGTGATTTTTTAAAACAAAATACTTTCAGTGAGTTTTATTTGGTACTTTACGGGATCTACATTAACGCCTCGAGCCAAAATAGCTGAGCAATATAATAATATCATTATAGAATGTTGGACATTGGAATGGAGCTGATCATTATGCATAAGAGAGTATAATGTTACCATACATGATGCAGTAATATACCATAAAACATTTTATTGGGTTCCTAACTACACCGCTCATTAAAGGATGTTTAACTCCTTATGGTGCCTTGCCATTGCCAAGGTTGAATAGGGTTAAATGGTGGCTTCAGGCTTGGCTCTTCTGCCTGGCTGGTCTATCTCGTACTACCCACTGGCGGCCCTCATTGATTGGGTTTAATTAGCATGCGCTTGCCTTTCCACTGCCCTTTGCCGGCTTGTGCACCGTGTCCTTTGGAATTAACGTCTCCCTGCTGCAGTGCCACAGGAGGCCACAGATGGCAGTCTTTGCCCCCACAAAAATGCCCCTTTTAGGAATGGCCTCTCTAAAAGTCTATACCAAGAAATGGAAATGTGACTGTTTATTTTTTGGACCTTCAAAAGCATTCATGAAGCATTTAAAAAGAAAATTAAGGAGTTTGCACCCCAAATCAACCATCAGACTTTGTGTGGCCCCTTAGGGCCACCCAGCATAAATATAATTCCTTAAAGATCTGTAATGAGAGACTCAGAGGTATGGAAAGTGGAGAAGCAGACAAGGGATGTTAAAGGAGAGAGGAGCCTGCTAGCAATTGTTAGAGATGAGATCTGGTAGATGAGGTCTCATCAGTGGACTTTACACCAGAAGAAGATTGCAAACCCGATTCCAAGGCTGGTAACTGTCTGGTGTCACTCACAGTCTTTTTTCAATTCCCTTTTACCATCCGTAGGTTCTTTCCCTTGGGGCAGACGTTTTGCCAGAGTACAAACTGCAGGCCCCGCGGATTCACCGATGGACCATCCTCCATTACAGCCCTTTCAAAGCGGTGTGGGACTGGCTGATCCTGCTGCTTGTCATCTACACCGCGATTTTCACCCCCTACTCTGCCGCCTTCCTTCTGAACGATCAGGAGGAGGAGAGAAACTGGGCGTGCGGCTACTCTTGCAACCCGCTCAACATCGTGGACCTGATTGTGGATATCATGTTCATCGTAGACATTATTATTAACTTCCGTACCACCTACGTCAACATGAACGATGAGGTGGTCAGCCACCCAGCCAAGATCGCCATCCACTACTTCAAAGGCTGGTTCCTTATAGATATAGTGGCTGCTATCCCCTTTGACTTACTGGTCTACAGGACAGGATCAGATGAGGTAAGATACCTTGGCTAATTGTCTTCCATCCCGCAGCACTAATGTTTTATTCTGTGCTTTAGATTTTTTTTTGGTTTTCGCCCCAAAGTACAGTTTTCCATTAAAATAAAGTCACCAATAATGCTGTCAGACATCGACATACATATAGATATAACTTTACAAAAACATGTAACAGAGGGGACCTAAAATGTTCTACCTTTAACATGCAGACCACCACGTTGATTGGGCTCCTGAAGACGGCGCGGTTGCTGCGCTTGGTTCGCGTGGCAAGGAAGCTAGACCGGTATTCTGAGTACGGGGCGGCTGTATTATTCCTCCTCATGTGCACCTTTGCTCTCATCGCTCATTGGCTGGCCTGTATCTGGTACGCCATTGGCAACGTTGAGCGTCCATACATGGAACACAAGATCGGCTGGCTGGACAATCTGGCCAATCAGATCGGAAAGAGTTATAACGACACCGACATGGCTTCTGGACCTTCCATCAAAGACAAGTACGTGACTGCACTCTACTTCACCTTCAGCAGTCTGACCAGCGTGGGATTTGGGAATGTCTCACCCAACACCAACTCTGAGAAGATCTTCTCCATCTGCGTCATGCTGATTGGATGTGAGTATTTTGGAATTGACAAGTCAACGCAAAGATAAACTAGGTTCCGACCTTGTTCCGCAACTGACCGGTATACCAAAGCCTACAGCTGCCCAAACATTCCCAAGAACGAGACAACATACATATAGCTTCCGGTTAGAAGTGAATTCATGAGGACTTTCCAGTCAAGGCGAAAGAACAGTACTTAAGTGCCCCAACTGTGTTATCCGAAAGTTTTAACGTAAATGGATGCTTTCCGTACGACATTGTCTAAGGGGGCTGGTTACATTCCGACTTTTCAGGTCAACATTACTCTTTCCTACTTTGTCCCTTTCGGTCTCACATCCTTTTCTGTTTCCCATGATTTCTGATGTCCATATCCATCTCTAATTATGTTACTTGGAGGGGCAGTCATCTGTAGATGGTGTCAGGAATCCACCATATGCCCACAAATTGCAATTTCTTGGTGTTGCTATTATTTTTTACGTTTATTGGTCTCCTTCATTCCCACTCTCAGCTCTCATGTATGCCAGCATCTTCGGGAATGTCTCTGCTATCATCCAGCGACTGTACTCGGGCACTGCACGTTACCATACCCAGATGTTGCGGGTCAAGGAGTTCATTCGCTTTCACCAGATTCCGAACCCTCTGAGACAACGTCTTGAAGAATACTTCCAGCACGCCTGGTCATACACCAATGGCATTGACATGAACGCGGTAAGTGCCATCTGCCAGTTGGTAAATGGTTACAATACAGCAAAACAACAAAAATCTAATTGGCCACATTGCAAATATTAAGTACTAAACTAATTACAATTTATAAATGAAACATGGGGCTCTATATTTTAAAAAATGCAGTATTCAGTGATGGATTTACCTGTGGGGCCACCCTAGGGCCAACCTATGACAGCGCTCCTAGCCGTCAGTCAGCATCCCAAATACAATAAAAGGTGGTGCGTGCCTTTAAGGTATGAAGCTCCAGGATTTGACGGCATTTCCCCGAGCGCAGTGTTGTAAAGATCTTTTATTAAAGTCTATGGAGGGTGCGCTGAGCCACCACAGCCTCCATGGCATAAATAGGTGGTAGGGAGATTAAAGATCTCCCTTGTAGCCAACCTATTGGGCAACGGGACACCGGTGGGCTTGATTGCCCTAGGCGGGGATACGTCACTGGCAGTATTAAATGCTAACAGCACAGAGAGTTTATATGCTTACAGTTTCCCTTTCCAACTAATAATTAACCATATTTTAGCGATCAATCAGCTTTTGCTGCCTTTTGTTGGATTTTTGATGGGGATTTAGTTTTAAATCATCAGTCATGTGAGATGGTGGCTACATTACAAACTCAAACACTACACTGATTCTGTATGGCGATGCTAATGAAGTCCAGCATATGCAAATGAAGTCCCTTTTCCCATAAATCACTGGATCCTTCTGAGATAGTCTATTGTTTGCCACAGGATAACAATGACTTGTGTTGGGTTAGTAGATTGGGTCAAGGTAATGCATTTAAATACACGCAAAAAGCCACTACATAGAAATGACTCGCCAGAGAGTTTTATACAACGAAGATCACTTATTACAATCCAAATAATATGCAAGGAAAAAAAATGATACCTGCACACATCCTAATCATTCATTGTCTAATAAAATCAAAGCAAACAGCTTGTTGGCTTAACCACAAGTCACTGCCACCACAGAAGCTCATTGTTATTTCAAAACACACATAAATCAAAAAAGAAAACCCCAATTACTTTGTAAACCGTGGTAGTGTTTTGGGATCAGGATATCTAAGCTTTTATGAAGGGCCCTGTAGAATATTGATCTGCACATAATGGGGCTAACACCCCCTAACTACTTATTTAGCCATTAACGCCATTCCCCACTGGCCCACTTAGCCCTCTTAATAATGAAACATCTGGTCTACAGAGCAAGGAGCTCATACCAAAAGCAAACTGTGGACCATATCAGCAAATTATTATATACGACCTTGTTAGATAATGTATATTATAAAGACGTTTTATCATATTATAAAGACGTTTTAATATATAACATGTAATCAGTTTACATTATTTAAAAAAGGTATTCAAAATCCACACTATTTCTCACAGCTCTGTCATATACGGGAAGCAAGGATCGCAAAACTATATATTATTAGCTTAATTGAATATAAGAAGAGCCCTGCTCATTGGCGCTCGCCTGCCCGTGTCTCATTCACAATGCTTCGTGGTCATTGTAAGCATTAATATATCTTGGAATGGCGTTTGTGTGTGTGTGTTTACGTATTATAGCATAGAAATTACTATTTGCATGCATACTGCAATTTACCTACATACTACCTACAGAATCTGTCAAAAGGAGTCAACTATTTGCTAACCAGTGTAAAATCCTGCATTTCTAGAGTGGAATTGGGTGAGAATTTTCCAATTTTAGTTGTCAGCGGGAAATCTGTGTTTAAATAATACGTCTCCAAGTAGGAAGTGTGTGTAATTGTGTGTATATGTATTTTTTTAAGGTTTTTGGGGGTTTCAACACAATTGTGTAGCAGTAACTTTTGGAAATCCCACATTCTACTGATCATAATTATTTAGTATGTATCCCTGTCAGTCTTTGGGAAGAATGATTGGTTTTAGACACTAGGATTGTGTTTATGAATAAATAATGTATTGGTTAGTTATTATTACATAATTAAATCATTAAAGCTAAAGCTACGTTCTCAAGGAAATGCATTAATTCAGGTTAAATTATTTGAACCTCGAGGTTTGCTGGTGACATCATACACGAAATTACATATGACATCATCAATGACACACAATATCACATATTGCATCATCAATTGCATGCAAATGATCTCATCACTGCATGTCTAGTGACATCATCAGATGAACCAAGTCACTACAATAGTATATATGGAATCCTAAATCTGTCTGAGGACATTAAGAAATGCCCTTTCCCTACATATATCTCACAAACGTCGAGGTATTGCAGGAATACAGGCTGTGTGATAGTCTTGTGCTAGTGTCCTAGAATTTGTCCATTGCTTGTAGAAGATCTGTGTGTACCCCGTGTGTATGAATAGCATTTCAGGACTGGAATTCGGGTCAGAATCATGATATATCATTTAATCCAAAATCATGGGCTGTTTTTTTCTAAAAAATCTGCTTTTATTTGAAGGAATCGTGTCTTGTGTGTCCGGAATCAATTCCCTGTCTGTGTAAGAACATTTCAGAACCCATAAAATATGTGTAAGGGGTTTGCGTGGCTCCATATACCGAATCTGTGTGTATCTTCTGTGTTGCATGAATCTTGTCTTGGTGGGGAATGTCCATTTTTGTCTTGTCTATCACTGTTACAATTGTGTATTAAAGCTGTGTGTGTTACGGTAGGAGGTGTTAATCGTGAGCGAACGTGAATAAATTCCATTTTTCATGTGATTTTGTCTTCATATGTTCATTTGAATCTACGCAGGTTCCGTGGTGCTCCATTGTGGTGGGAAGGTGTTGAATATTGTACTTTCTGTGGGATTACGTGCACCCCTTATGGTTTCTCTTCCCTTTAAAAGGCTAATATGCAACCAGCTGCTGGATCTCAAGCCAAGATCATCTGCCAGGCAAGGGCACAGGCCTTCCACCCTGCTCCACGTGACCCGGCGGGTAGACTCACACTAGCACATCAGGTCTGATGGCCCAAACATGCTTACAAATTAACATAGAGACATAGAATAAAGAATTTGGGATGAGAACCAAATAGTGGGTGGTTGGTCTACAAAAACTGGTGTATAAGCAGGAAAGATTCCCCATGTGACCCCTAAACATCTGGCCAGGGGGACAAAGTGTAGTCACTTGGACAAGTCAATCAGACGTCCGGAGATAGGAATGATGGCTCCATGAGGCATCATGAGATAACCCAACAGATCTCTCAGTCCGTTGGGTGTTCCTTTTAACCTATACATTGGACCCACCAATTTAAAGCTACATTAATTACTAGATAATAGAACTGAATCAGCAGCAACATTCCACTGGTTGCTATAGCGATAAAAATCACTTTTCCACCCTAGTACAAGAGCCACTTTTTTATATACATAACCCCCAAAGTTTTTTTGGAGCTGGGTATTACATATGTGTTTCTATATTAAACTCATTGAATATAATATTTGTTTTTACATTGCTGAAATTATCAGAAATTGTTTGGCCATACCATAATTTAAAGGTGCTGTTCCACCTACTTTTCTAATTAAATACAACATTCCAGACAAACCTTTCCCAATAGTAATTCTTTAAGATTTTCGTTGATCACATTTTTGGGAGGAAACACTTAATTGTCATGTGGCAGAAAAGTAGTCACTGATAGGTTGTTGCCATAAAAGCTGAAAAAAAGCTTCTTAAATATGTTATTTATGTGGAACGGCACCTGTAAGTATAAAGCGTAGTTTGTGATTTTTCTACACTATTTTCTATGACATACACAATAAAGGACTGAGAAGGAAGATGTATGTAAAATACATGTCTGTGTGCATAATAATAAAAATAATAATTTGTTATTTTTGGTGGCTTTTCTCCCTGTGAGACTCAGTGTATACGTGTATATGTGTGTACATGTGAATGTTTAAGCCAGTATGATTCTATTCTTCTGGATTCTATAGAACAATAATGTTAAAACTTAGAAGACAAAAGAAGCCACAATAACAAACATGATTTTGAGAGTTTTTCCCCCCAAATAAAATCATATGTTTTTGTTAATGAGCATGTTACTAGAGCTCAGAGCAACTCTAGAGCATTGGGAGGGATGTTAATTGGGTTTGGAGGCGATCATTCTCTGCCAAGGTGCTTATAGCTCTACTGGGTGGACCGAATGGCAACTGGAATTTGCTGGGGCATCCTTGGACCCTTCATCCAGTTCTCGCTATATCCTAGGGGTGCCATGGCAAGCAGACGTCCTAGCCAATCCATATCGCCAACCCATGCATGACTATCATATCATTCTTATTGTGTGTTTCTTACAATGTTGCCGGGAGTAGGTTTTATTTCATTTAACACTCAACATTTTGAGGCAGATTGAGAGCTTTACAGGTTAGATTATTACATGTATTAAATATTTTTTTTTTAAAAAAAACCTAATATTTTTAGCAGCCCCCCCCCACATTCCCAGGGCATTCACATTAACCTATAAAATCCTTTGAAGAGAGCAGAAGAACTATAACTTAGCTTTCAACTAAACGCATGATCTGAGATCTGAAGCGATCTGAATCTTCACTTCTACTTTCTTTAAACCAAAGTCTTTCTCTAAATTCATCTTTCCTGGGTGAGAACTTCTATAAAAGAAAGGCCCCCGGATTTATACAAGAAATAAAAAATGTCTTGATTCTGTTTTTTAACACTTAATAAAAATGGCTATATAAAAATGGCTAATATTTTACAATAAAAACACCAGCACGTTAGCTCATAGCAGGTACATTCTGTCCTTCCTATCCTATTAATATGTGTCCAACCACACATTGATTCTTGATCACACAATATTATATAGAAAATAAGGTGGCAGCGATTGTATTGATGTAGTCAACACTTTGAGGTCATGCAAGAAGGACTTCTTTTCTGATCTGTATATGTTTTCTTCTCTTTCCTTCCAACACCCTTCAATCCTAAACCCACTTGCTCCTTCTTTCTCTGTATTCCTTTCCTTGATTTATTCCTCCCCTACGCCATGCCTTTTTTTTTTTTATCCAGGTGTTGAAAGGCTTTCCAGAGTGCCTCCAAGCGGACATCTGCCTCCACCTCAACCGCACGCTGCTTCAAAACTGTAAAGCCTTCCGTGGTGCCACCAAAGGCTGCTTGCGGGCTCTAGCAATGAAATTTAAGACCACCCACGCCCCTCCAGGGGACACGCTGGTTCACTACGGAGACGTGCTGACCACCCTCTACTTCATCTCTCGCGGTTCTATAGAGATCCTCAGGGACGACATTGTGGTAGCCATTCTGGGTAATAAGGAGAATGGTTACCATGTTTCTCTACTTACGACCATGTGTGACTCTAAAGTGTACTAAAGGAGAAATGGAGAAAAACAGAAAGTTGAGCTGTTGGTCTCGTTCTTCTTCTCCTAGCCAAAATATAACTTTGCCCCTCCTCTCACCATTATACATCCTGAAATGTGACTGCCCTCTAGATCAACAAAAACATTTGCTATCTCCTAAAACCAAAGACAGAAATGCCTCTCCAATTCTAGCTCCAAGGCTTGGTGTCCTACAGGTCTGCTTACCATAACACATATGTTCGGTTGCCCCCATTTGGTGCCCTACAGGTCTCTTAGGTTAAAATACATGGTTGTCCGTTCCCACATTTTCTCCATATCTCAGATACCCAAACTTCAAAATGAGTATGTAGAGTAAGGTCTTTAACACTGGCTTATCTTTTCCCAGGAAAGAATGATATTTTTGGCGAGCCAATCAGTCTATATGCTCGTCCTGGGAAATCGAATGCAGATGTGAGGGCGTTAACATACTGCGATCTGCACAAAATCCAGAGAGAGGACCTTCTTGAGGTCCTGGACATGTATCCAACCTTCTCAGACTCCTTCTGGAGCAACCTGGAGATCACCTTTAACCTTAGAGATGTGAGTAGGTTACACAGAGGAGAGCTGAAGAGAATTAGCATCTGGACGGATAAAAAGTTGTAAAGGTCTAAAGCTCCATGAAGGCCAACTGTCCAATTCTCTCTAGAACCCAAGATGTTATAGAAGCTTTGCTTTAACTACAAACAGATGTTATACACAGCTAAAAACCTGTCCTTTGGGGAGCCGCGTGAGATGCTGAGTTTTTTCTTGGTTCTTTGAGAATCTTGGAATGTATAGAGTTGTCGAGAAACAAACGCTACATTTTAAAGTTTGTGGAGGAACTGATGTAGACGTTGAAAAAAAAAGAAAGAGAAAAAAATAATAAGCTGTGTGGCAAAACGCCATCAGAAATTGATTGTTTCTCCTTTCCCCATATCAGGCAGACAGTATCCCCCGATCCCCCTCAAGTGAAGATTACAACGGTAGCTACCGTAAGACCAGGAGATGCAAGCAACCAAACCGGCGCCGCAGGAAACATGGCAAGTATCAATTGTGCCAAGGACCCTCGTCATGCCATACTTAGCTTAAGAACCCAATGCAAATGGACATGCATAGTTGGAATGCGTGATGAGCTTAAAACTGAAAATTACATTTTCTTTAATGTGTCTATTTTATTTATTCTTGTTCTCCACTCTATACTTTCTTCCCAGATGGTCTGGATGATGGCAATTCAGATACCGAGCAGCATATGTTTTCGGATCTCACCAGCCTCCAGCATCCCTTAAGTCACGAACAGTGGGACGAGATGGGCAGCAGCACCACTCCCTGCTCCCAGACAAGCGATGACGAGACCAAGCCTCTCAATTCTGCACGAGCGGACAGAATGCCACCTGCAGACAAGCAGGAATTCATCCCTGCCGTGGTGAACTTGGTCACAGCCAACATCAGCAGCAGGGAAGGTGGCAGGAAGGTGCTGGAGACCGTGGAGACGTTTTCAGGTGGGTGCTGCACAGGCATGGAAAGACATTTAGGTTCCAAAGAATTTAGACGGAACATCTGCTTTTAAAGTAAATCATTTTTAACTCTTGCCTCTTAAAACTTTGCTTTTCTCCCCATTGCATAATGCGATATTCATCGTCTACTTGTAGCCATAACATTGAGTTTAAGAAAGCCTTGCCTTTGGTTCCACAGCTAAATGGTTAAAAGGCTTCTTATGCTAGGGTTGATTGTATTGGGGGAAGCTTTTCTCCATTGTCCTACTGCCCATTTTATTTTCCATCAGCATCACCCCTCGAAGTTCCCAACTTGTTCAGCTTTTGGGATGAACATCGTGCGTCTGTGTGTCCTGAACCATCGCGGCACATCTCGTTGGTACACAACTCTATGGATCCCCCTCTCAGCCCCGACGACCGACCAGGAGAGGTGGAATCGCGTCTGGAACTCCTTCAAAATCAGCTAGACAGGTGAGCAAAATGGGTTGTCCATCACATTTTAAAGGTCCCCAGAGAATTTTTGAGATAAAATGTACAAGACAAATGAAATTTAGAAAAATGTCTGGTTTCTTTGCAGACTGGAGACCAGAATGTCCTCTGACATCAACATAATCTTACAGCTGTTGCAAAGGCAGCTTTCTCAGATACCTCCCGCATACAGCCCCATTTCACCCAGCTCGCACACCTTGGGGCTTTACCACACAGCTTCAAAGAGCCTGGAGCCCATCCAGAGTAACCCATCCTTACCCACGGACTCCCCTGAATCTCTTCTTCAGGTCAGTAGACACATTGTTTGTAATTCTTGGGTGGCTGATTTCTGTGAGCTGGTAAGCGTGCAATAAGGCTGAATAATAAATACATTAATATCATAATATAATATATATTAATATCATCATATTCTGGAACCTGTTCCATGAAAGCTAAATTATCCCCAAGTAAATATGCAAGATGATCATCTTTATGAGTTTCTGATACTGATTTTTCTATCTTTCAGAGCCCTGGACTGACCGATTACAATGACTTAGAGCCTCTGAACCTTAAATCCAGTGTTTTAAACCTTAATGTTGTCCCTCAGGAGCCAATGAGCCGCAACATGGGCCCCAGACTTCCGCTGGTCCACAATGGCCCACCTTCTGACACCCACTCCAATACAATCCTTGGAGGCTTCCGATTCCCATCCCTTCCAGAGCACCTAGAGTGCCCTTCTCCCCCGGACCAAGAATTTCAAAGACACCTTTCAGACCCAGGTCTTCCGGGAAGTTAGGGTCACCATGAAGACTCTTTTGGTCCCAGCTTTGGAATGGGAGGAAGGGAGTCTGAGCATGATACACTCCTTCCTATTGTCTATGCATAGAATAGATTTCTTGTGGGGTGCGGTTCTTCTGCGAGGAGAAGGGAGATGATGAAGCATAGCTCTTCATCTTCGAAAAAGGCACAACTTCTTGAGTACCTCTCGAGGGAAAAAAAACAAAGTTTGCCCTCTGGAAGGTTTGTCTTCTTCACTCCAATATATTACCTGCCCTAGTAGGTCCTTCCTCTACAGGAACAGACTAATTTTCTTGCACTGGGAAGCAGCTGACACTCTAAGACCTCAAGAGAAGTCTCTGGGTTCTCTTTTCTGCCAGTGAGGAGGTCCATGATGAGAAATTGGTTGCGGAAACCGGATTCATAGAAATAATCCAGAGACCGTAAAAGACTGCAGGTTTCAGGACACCTACGTTATCTGAGCTTCCGTTGTGGCACGCAAAATTACAGCGTGCAATAAGCTTCCAATATAAACTGTGCTGCTTCAGGTGGACACCACGGGAACCAGCTTATTGAAAATGAAACACTGCAAGAGTGTTTTGAAAGCGAGTAAAGCTCACCCCCTATACTCAAAATGTTAAAAAAGAATAACAAAATGTTTATAGAACAAGTAAAATAATAATATTAATAGCTGAATAAAAATATTTTTATTGTATTAGCGGAAGGAGAAAGAAAATGTTTAATCCAAAATTTCACCTCTCTTCTCTCTCCATGTTGCATTTTTACCCGGGCGCAAAATATGCAAATCACCTGCTTAGTAACGTGTTTATGATACCACTTCCCAGCCACGCGTAACGCCATAACGAGGTGCCAGGCGCGAGGAGATTTATAAACGCTACAGGATGTTTGCATACCAAGCCCCCCAAAAATAAAAGAAAATGATTAAAAAAAAAACTATAACTGCGTTATTCAGAGATTTTTTTTATATTACTTATATATCATATATTGCCTGACCCAGAATTCATTGGCACAAAACTAATTGTTAAATGTATAAATATATAGAAATATATTAAAAGAAAAAAATAGAAAAAATATATCAGTTTTATAACAGTACGGATCATTTTGTCTTCGCATTACCTCTGCTGTTGTCATCAAATTTTGTGCAAATACCAAAGGACGGTGATCCACGGAAGGTATACAAGAGGGTGACATTTCTAAACAGAAAAAAAACAGCTTGTTAACATATAACACAACAGAATCGCTGTATTTTATATTGGAACAGAGGGGGTTCTAGGAAAACTAGTAAACAAAATAGAAATTAAGACATATTAAGCAAAAATTATTAAAACAGTGCAATTATTTATTCCTCAATAGTTTTAAACATATTAAAGCAATGGTACAAAGGATTTTAAGAAACTTTTTCTGCTGCTATGGCCACAAAATGTATTTATGGTATATTATGGGGGGGTGTCTTCCTGTTGCATTTATTATATTGGGGGGGGTAATAAAAGGTTAAAAAAACAAATCTTTAATTAAAAGATTAAATTGTGGTCAAAGAAAATCCTGAATAAATAGAAATAAATCTATTTATTGGTCAATTAGAGCCCCACGCCTACCAACTCTGTTTAAAGTAGTAAAGCCGTGTAGAGCATGCCAGGAAAAATAAATGGTTTCCAAGCCTACCGACACATGAAATTAACTGGAAACATTACTCTATAATTAATCTTTGATGTTTTATATATTCCTACATTGGCAGACATCAGGAGTATTCTGGTTAATATAGCCTCGTAGCCACAGCGGCCCTCGGCTAAGAGGTTGGTTACGGAGTCTCCATAGGATGGACAAACTGTCGGCCGACATATGACCTGAACGCTCATTTAGGAAAAACTGTGAACGTTTTTATTATGGAGTTTTAGAGAATGATATAAAAACTTAAATAAACTTTCATTTTGCCAGCTGCTCTCTCTATTGTTTTCTTTATCAGTTCAGAGAATTATTAAAATCCCTGAGCCTTTATATTCCAGTGTATAGAAAATGCAACAATTTTAATGACCAAAAAGGGGCACTTTTGCCTTAGGGGTGTGGTTAGGGGTGTGGCTGTGGACAGGGCTTTCCCAAGACTTTTTATGTACCTTAGTGACCTATCGTTAGCTATTTGTGTAACTAAATGAGGCGTTTAAATTATTATTTATAGAGTTTTTATTATTGGGGCATTTAGGGCTGTAGAACCCTGTAATGCGCTCATACGTAGGGGAGGAAAAAAAGGGACATGGGGATTTGGGGCCCAGAGAGGGACTGGCCTCCAAGACAGAGACACTTACTCTATAACTCATTGACACAACCTGATTAGGGCTGCCATTTTTTTTAAGGAAAAAACACCAGCTGCAGCAGGGCTTCTAAAATATTACTATTTTTACTGGCCAGCTTTACCCCAAATACAATAATTTGTTACCATTATTAGTGATGAGGAGCCAACAGTCTACACAGCACTTCACAGTTGGGGGGTTCTTTGTATTAAGGGCAATTTATGGGCACGTGAACGTGGGGCAACCTCCGCCAAATGCCCCTAATTTCCATGGCGCCCGAACCCGAAGAGCACCTCAAACACGTAACATGAAAGCGAAAGCGCGCAATTTGGGTTCCAAGCCTCCTTTCGGTTACACCACGCCCATTTCTCCCACCTATTAACCAAATCGAGCGCAAAAACATCCCGACACGAAAGTGAGGTTTGAGACGCAGCAACAGACAAACGTCACCCGAGCGCCTTGTTAACTGTGTCCAATCACCACTGAGAAAAGGATCCGCATGGTTAGCCAATCAACGCAGAGTTCTCTCCTGGCTGTGTGTAGATTGGGTTTCCTACATGTTTCTCCCAATTGGCTGTTTCCAGTACTCTTTGAGCTGAGCTGCGCATGCGTGAAGGGTTTAACGAGCGGCCGCAGTGATTGTGCCCCGTTAACGGAACCTGCTGTTTATCCGCCATGTCCCTGCACGGGAAACGGAAGGAAATCTACAAGTACGAGGCGCCATGGACCGTGTATGCCATGAACTGGAGTGTGAGGCCGGACAAGAGGTTCCGCCTGGCCCTTGGCAGTTTTGTGGAGGAATATAACAATAAGGTAAGTGCACCCACTTATAGCGCAGGTAGCGCTATGAGAGAAGCAAGGGGGCGCGCAGGCAGCTCTATGAGAGAGGCAAGGAGGGCGCGCAGGCAGCTCTATGAGAGAGGCAAGGAGGGCGCGCAGGCAGCTCTATGAGAGAGGCAAGGAGGGCGCGCAGGCAGCTCTATGAGAGAGGCAAGGAGGGCGCGCAGGCAGCTCTATGAGAGAGGCAAGGAGGGCGCGCAGGCAGCTCTATGAGAGAGGCAAGGAGGGCGCGCAGGCAGCTCTATGAGAGAGGCAGGCAAGGAGAGAGCGGCGCAGCAGCTCTATGAGAGAAGCAAGGGGCGCGCAGGCAGCTCTGAGAGAGGCAAGGGGGCGCGCGGCAGCTCTATGAGAGAGGCAAGGGGGGGGCGCGCAGGCAGCTCTATGAAGAGTGGAGAGAGGCAAGGGGGCGCGCAGGCAGCTCTATGAGAGAGGCAAGGGGGGCGCGCAGGCAGCTCTATGAGAGAGGCAAGGGGGTGCGCACACACATCCATGTATATGAAGAGAATAAATCCTCCTGCGAGAGGGGGGACTGCGAGTAGAGTGCGCGTTCCTGGTGCTGCTGTCTCGAGCCGAGGTGTCGGCGGCTGTCCTTTAACCTGTCTCGGATCTGGCTGTGTCTCCAGGTGCCAATATAAAACAAAAAAGGAACACCTTCACGAGTGGGTGAATCTTGAAAAATATAAAAAAATAATGTACAGTACCCTACAGATCTTGCTGCTCCCGTAGATCAACACTCCTTGTGTCTCCAGGTGCAGCTGGTCGGCCTCGATGAAGAGAGCTCCGAGTTCATCTGCAGGAACACCTTTGACCATCCGTATCCTACCACCAAGCTCATGTGGATTCCCGACACCAAGGGCGTCTACCCTGACCTCCTGGCCACCAGCGGGGACTACCTGCGCGTCTGGAGGGTAAGCGCCTGCCTGGTACCACGGAGACTTTCCGCTTAGACTGATTAAGGTTTGAGTCTTCTCAGCACGAGAAACGGCGGATAGGCGGGCCGAATGGGGATGATCTGCCGGCTGATTCTATGTTTCTCTATTTGCCACCATTGCTTCCATGAATGTGTGTGCTAATTGGTTCTTGACCTGAGTGCAGAGGATTCTGGGATGTCGTTTATTATTTTGTTTTATCACTTTTTTTTGTCTATTTGCTGTACAGGTTGGGGAAACAGAGACCCGCCTGGAATGTCTGTTGAACAACAACAAAAATTCAGACTTTTGTGCCCCTCTCACCTCCTTTGACTGGAATGAAGTGGACCCTAATCTACTGGGTGAGGCTGCCTGGAGGGGAGAACTCGCCCTTAAAATCCGAATGGTTGCTTAAATATTCTTTTGGGGTAAACTATTGGAAGCCTGCTGTGCTTGTGCTCCCAGGGTGTGGGGGAAGGTTTAGTGTGTAACACACACTCCGGTTATGATTCTCAGGAACTTCCAGTATTGATACCACCTGCACCATCTGGGGTCTGGAGACGGGGCAGGTCCTCGGCAGGGTCAACCTCGTGTCCGGACACGTGAAAACACAGCTTATCGCCCACGACAAGGAGGTGAGAGACCCCCTGATCTAAATCTGTTCTCAAAGGCTGGTTCTTAGACGCATGTTTATTGCAAATAGAATGTCACACACCGGCGGCGGACGTGTCGGT
Source organism: Spea multiplicata (assembly GCA_009364415.1). Lineage (NCBI taxonomy): Eukaryota > Metazoa > Chordata > Amphibia > Anura > Pelobatidae > Spea > Spea multiplicata. Next base: position 2,136,263 of record VKOC01000010.1, read on the forward strand.
GTTGAGGTGCGTGTGCTGCCAACAAAGGTAAACTTTTCGATACCTCTGTGTGACAGGTGTATGACATCGCCTTCAGCCGTGCCGGCGGCGGGCGCGACATGTTTGCTTCCGTGGGAGCCGACGGTTCTGTGCGCATGTTTGACCTGCGCCACCTGGAACACAGCACCATCATATACGAAGACCCCCAACACCACCCGCTGCTCCGACTGTGCTGGAACAAGCAGGATCCCAACTATCTGGCCACCATGGCTATGGATGGCATGGAGGTGAGCTTGGTCAGCTGTCGCTGCAGCCCCCGTGGGTAAAGCGTTTTGGTGCCGTCAGCGCGTTGTCTCTCAGACAGGACTCTTCCGCACCGGAGATCTGGTTACAGGGTCTGATTTATCTTTCTTGTCTGAATCAGGTGGTTATCCTGGATGTCCGTGTGCCCTGCACGCCAGTGGCCAGGCTTAACAACCACCGTGCCTGCGTAAACGGTATCGCCTGGGCCCCGCATTCATCCTGCCACATCTGTACCGCCGGTGAGTACCTTCCCAGAGCTGCCGTGAGCTTACAAAAAAAACACACAACTCTTGGCCGTTGGAGAGACCGGGGGGGATCCAGAGTGAGTGGTTATGATGATCGGGCCCCATGGAGCCCCTGCGAAGTGTTTGAGGTTACGTTGTATGTTGTCTTCCCTTTCAGCCGATGACCACCAGGCCCTGATATGGGATATCCAGCAGATGCCGCGCGCGATCGAGGACCCCATCCTGGCGTACACGGCGGAGGGAGAAATCAATAACGTGCAGTGGGCTAGCACTCAGCCAGACTGGATCGCCATCTGCTACAACAACTGCCTCGAGATCCTCCGAGTCTGATAATTATTTATTCCTGTCTCCTCTGTCCCAACCCTACCCGCTCCACCCGTCTCCGAGTTTTATACGGTCAGAGGTCCTCTGTTTTTTACCTCCTAGGCTCCGGAATCTCTAAAAAAAAAAAAAAAAATGGATTCTGGGCCCTTTTTCAATCTGAAGTTCCAGCGCAGAGGCCCCGGCAGGAGGAGCCGCTCCGTTCCGGACACATCGATAGCCGGTGCTGCTCATTAGGTCAGTTATGGAGAAGAGGAACCGAACGGGTCTGGAATAAACTTCTTCCCTTTTTACGGACTCTTTTCTTCCGCTTCACGGCTTGATGTCTTGTATCTTATTTGTGTGTTTTAATGGTATTTTTTGGGGGGGGGGCTGCTAGCGGGATTTAACCCGTTTTTATTGTTATAATCCCCATGTATACACTTATATATTGTGTGTTTGTGTTTCCAAGCACCTGTTAAGAAGGAATGCTCTGAAATTCCTGACAGCGTAGACTTTATTAGGTCGTCGTAGTCCATACCCTTCGTTTACTTTATATATATATATATATATATATATATATATATATATATATATATAGTATATATATATATATACCGTATAAAGTGTTCACGGACACTTTCAAACGATGCATCTTGTAAGGCCAGGCAGGGAAGGGGTTAAGGGGCATATCTTTTGCTGCAGGACTAGTTGATTTAAAGCCTTGTGAATGGACTACAATAAACTTGCCATTTTTTGTACTCTCATTTATTCCTCCGTGCCTTATTGATATAAACCTATAGTTCTCCTGTTAACCCTTTATGGAGCGTACAGAAGCCACTTCTGCGTGTTTTATCTGATGTGCTTTGATAATCTCCGCCAACTCCATACAAACTGCATCAATCCATTTATTTTATTGCTCATCTATGACCTTATCAGACAATGGCGACCTCCAGATAAAGGGAGTTTTTTGGGACAGAATGAACCATAACCAGATTTTTGTCACTGACCGGCATTACTGTATACAGTGCTGAGGGTTATTACTGTATACAGTGCTGGGGCGCTATCCCCTTTCCCCATAGGACTTTATATTTAAAGGTTGGTATGGAGAGGACAGCTGTGTTTTTATTATAGGAAGCGTTTACTATTAAGTGATTGCCGAGGTTGGTTGGAAGGCGGTGGGATCTCATATAACCTCTGATGCTTTGGGTCCAAATCCGGTCTTCAGTTATCTTCCTCCGTTGCTAATTATTACGGCGGGCAGCCAAGCGGTGGTGGATTAGTCCTTAATTGCCACAACAGGCGCAGCTTCGCTTCCACCTTCGGTAAGTGGTAACCCCGGGTGACGGGGCTGTGACCATGTGCCGCGGGAAGCTCATCATTCCACCTTTTAAAGGTCCCGGTTGTTGAGCCTCCAGCCGTCATCCTGTGAGTTTTGGAACGTGGTTACAGACCGATAGGGTTGGGTAAAGGGGACGTATTCAAGGGGTGTAGACGACGGCAATGGCCGCAGATCGAATCTACCATTGAATCAAATTTATACTTAGATGGCTTCTTCGCTGACCGCTGCCTTTATTCTCCTCATATAGGACGAAGCCGGGCTCTGTCACGCTTATATCAAGCCTAAGTGATACATCCCTGCCCGCCCAGACACAAACCGCTGTACGACCGGGTCTAAATGACACCAATGTCTATCTCCTCATCTGCATATAAAATAAACAGCGGTTCGGCGTTTAACTCATAATAACCAGAAACTTTCTTATTAACCTCGCAATGGGATTTATTCACTAAACGCCGCGTTGATGCACTTCCAACTGATTACACCAGGTAGAAATTCTTCCAGCAATCTAGAAATTGTGTAGATTTTCCAATATAAACACAACCAAGAATATGGTAAAATAAAATAAAAAATCTATTAATTTGATGATTAATGGGGAGGGCTGGCAAGCGAGCTGAGGGCCGATAGCCCCCTAAGGTGGCCTGGTTTAAAGATTTTGGGCCACTCCCTTAAAGTTCATTTATATATTTTTTTAAAGCGTTCTCCGGCATCTCTATATACAAACACCAGATAATGTCAGTTGTCATGGAAACACCACCTACAGAGGTCTATAGGTGGTGTTTCCATGACAACTGACATCTTATATTTATATATATATATATAAATATACTTTTTTTTACTGCACGGTGTACATGGAGCAGTGCCCAGGTTGAACGTTGCATGCCCTTCCCAGTCATTACATTAAAACTATATATATATTTATTTTTAGATTAACACGGCCTTGACACAATCAAACTGATTCTAAACCATATTGAACGACTTGAATATTATTTAAATAACACTCCGAAAATAACGAGATCCCCAAAAGTCTGGACCAAAATACCGACATTTTCAAACACTACATGAAACCCCAAACTACAGAAATCCTTCCCGGCGTCAGAAATATATATTAAAAAAAAAAAAGGTTCAAAAAAAATTATCTGTAAATAAAAAAAATAAAAACAATTCACGATCTGCCACATTGAGCATTTATTAGAGACGACACAAAGGGGTGAGAGGGAAGATGACCCAAGTTAGCACGCATTCCCATTAGTAGTCCATGAGTCCCAGTTTGAAGCTGGGCACAAACAAACAAAAAAAAAAAACAAATTGGAAAAGAAAAAATAAAATGGGGAGGAAAACTAAAAAAAAAAATCTGTGGTACAACTTTTAGAAACAGCTCAGAATTACAAGCAAATAAGATAAAATCAGGCCAGAAAAAAAAAAGAATAAAAACTACAGCAATGTGATTGTGTGATACATGTTTTCACAGTCGCGTTTATGTGCCACACGCCTCTGGAACAGTAATAAATTTAAATAGATTTTTCTTGACACCAGAAGTTTGGAAACTAAGCACAGACAGTGGTTAGACGTGAAAGGGTTAACTTTTTTTTTTTTTTTTAGCACAACTTAAAGGAGATTGAAATGGGAACGAAAAAAAAAGAAAAAAAATATATATATATTAGTATCATTTACAGTCTTCTCAAGATAAAGTGATTTTTATCTTGGGAGCCTTTTTTTTTTTTTTATTTTCCCGGTACTCTGAGGTCTACAAGCATGTTAATTACAAATAGAAAAATTTACTACTGTGCGAAAAAATGAAGACAGCTTTAAATTCATTTTAATATTGCGGGCATGAATTTTTTTTTTAACTTTTTATCATTTTTTTTTTTGTCTTGTGCATGATGGCGAGGTTTTTTCTTTTTGCTAATGCCTGAACATTGTCCTCGGGTGGGCTGAGGAAGGTTTCATATTTTCTTTGGACAATCATAAGACTGTCGGAGTTCTTGTCAGAACGACTTTTGATGCTATTAAGAATTTTCTGTCCATGCGCTAAAACCAGATATGGCGCTCTGGGTATCCACCTGCAATAATAAACAAAAAAAACAAAAAAAAAAGTTTAATAAATATTTGACCAACCAATACACACGGAGCGATAAGATACATTCAGGACGTGGCGGACGCTATGTGGCCTTAGTAGAGTACGACTGGCCACGCGTGTAAAGAACAAAGAATAGCTGTGGCTATGAATATAATGTCATTTACTGATGAGCACCGAGGTATGATGTCATATCCCAGTGCCTTTCCTGGCATATGACATCATACCTCAAAGTGTGTCGCTGGGTACTGCACGCTATAGATGTGGTTAGTGTAGAGTAGGTAGGCAGTTTGGGGAGGTCAGAGATCTGGCCACTGAGCCGCGAGGGGCTTCAGTGCCCGATAGGGTGACATGCCCCTGGTTTTGCGGCAGAATGGCTACAGTGCCCCCCCCACCCCATGGATCTGCCACCCGATGGATCTGCCACCCGGGACGGTCTAGGAAAGAATACACGGCTGACAGTGATGAAAAATCCCAGTTTATCCCAATTCTATTCATGCATATTATTATCACAGAATCGTGCTGATCGCACGCATCGACCCATCAAACAATCGTAACTCGTAGAGGGAAACATACTCACCACTCCATTTGAATTATTCACCCCATTCATATTAATTTTTGTTACAAATCTAACAAACGGAGGCGATTCTGGGTATTTAGGGCCACACTCTATTTTAAGGCTGTATATTCGGTTTTCATAAATTGTCTGCAAAAAAGAAAGAAGACATCCAGAGATGAGTTAGTTATGGAGGCGCAACGTAACTCCACGCAGCAGAGGTCTGTGCGGTCAGCGCAGGGTATCTCGACCGAGGCGTTACGTGCCGCACTTCAGGGGCGGAGGCGATGATATCATAGGTGAAGAATCGGCCAAAGCCAGAAGGTATCTGCTGCGGCAAAAGGCCGGGTGGGATCTGGACTGAACGTCTCACTTACCCTAGGAGGTCCAATTATCATACCGGTCCATCTTGTCAGCGTCATGTCTTCGTCGTCCTCCAGGCCCCAGCTGACCGTTCCATCTCCTACGCCCTTCTGGCCTTCTTCGAGTTCTTCCAAAAGCCGGAAATTACGTGGAACTTTAACGCCTGGAACAGAAGAGACGAAACCCCCCAGGTTACAGAGCGTTCTGACGCCAAGGACCCACGAGCGCGAAGGGAATCAGAGAACACGGAACCTGTTCCTATTACTCCACACATTGAATAGCATTAGCGGTCTCATCATTTGGGGGGTTAACCCGGCCCCCACCGAGACGTATCTGAGCAGTGAGACCGGGGCAATCGTTTTTATGGGGGGGGGCTGGGGTTTATTTCTCTAGTTTCCGGACCTCTGATGTCAGGAGGACAGGAGATGATGTCATTATAGCCGGTAATACCCTCTGTCGCTTTAAAGCTTCGGTCCACTTCCTCTTATTTTTTGCCGCGCACGCAGGATCCTGGAAGGAAAGACTCGGAAGGTTTCGTTCGGATGGGAAACGGGCTCATTGAGCTCGACAGCGAAGAAGCGCAGAGGATCGAATCAGCGCCGTTAGCTCAAGAGCAGGGGGTGAAAAAACAGGAGCCGGCGTACGGCAGACGCAGAGAGGACCGGCTCGTAGGACGTTAATCGCCGTAACCGAGACACCAAAAACTGGCATTAGCGAGCTGAGCTTTCCTGCTGCAAGCAGCGTGAATGCCGGCCCCCGAGGATCCGCAGCTTCTCCTGGAGTTTTGATATTGAAGCAGTCGGTGTAATATAACAGGCGTTCTTCATCCGATCGCTACGGCCTCTCACGAACGCCGCGGGGG
>VKOC01000010.1:2142386-2153067 GCA_009364415.1 Spea multiplicata
CGTCAGGGTCTTCAGAGCGGATAATTAATTGAACCTTAAGAGATAACATCTGAAAGGGCTTCACGCTGAACTTCTGCACCATAAAAAAGAACAATGATTAAGCCCCTATCTGAACTCACAGTAAGGTCTCCGCAATACTGGTATTACCTAATTAAGGCCAACATGATTATTGAAATAAAGTACTTGAGGCAATCAAAGCACATTCTGGGTTAACTAAAGTTTGAATGTTCTGCTGAGTCGCTAGAATATCTTTTACACCGAAAATGATGTTCGTTTGGAATATGTGCTTCTCATGGGACAGCCGTGACATTCTAATGACATAGAAGCTCGGAATGTGCTGTAGATAAGAGCCATTCAGTCCACCTAGCAGGATGTACCTACAGTTCCCGCTGTCTTTCACCACCTGTTAGTGAAGCCGGAGGTCCCTACTTTGGCCACCGCTGGTTCGGTTTCATTCTTTGCCGTGCTCAGTAACATATCACTTCTTATTTCAGGATCAAGCAATGCACAGTGATCAATATGGATGACCTCATCACAGTCCACCACGAGATGGGTCACGTTCAGTACTTCTTACAGTATAAGGATCTGCCAATCTCTTTCCGCGAAGGAGCCAACCCCGGGTTCCATGAAGCTATCGGAGATGTCCTGGCGCTGTCTGTCTCCACACCACAACATCTTCACAGTATTGGCCTTCTGGATTCAGTACAGGACAACATGGGTGAGACGGTTATTGTATCTGACTGTGTCGTTGGTAGTATAGCCCCTATGTTGGTTTTAAGGACATCAAACCACGGGTGGTCCACTGTCCAAGGCGGATCTGAGCATAAAAAGACTAAAAACATAGGGAAAGCTAAAAATGGATTTTAAAAAATTATACAAATTGGCAGTAGGAAGGAACAGTTTCTTTTCTAGAATGTTGGGTTTTGTGTTACTTTTTCAGATCTGTAAATGTATATTTAAGACTTCAGGAATAGCACAAAGTATAGAAGTGGACCTTTGGAGTTTCAGAGCCTTTCTAGATCCATCCTAAGCTGCGAAATTTTAAAAAACAGTTTTCTAGATCATAAAGAACGAATACCATGATAATGGGCGCGTCATAGGAATAAAATAAAAACATCCTACTAAAATGATGTTTTCAGTTTAATAAGTGATGAAGTGCTTAAAATGATTGTGTATTTGGTCGTATGTTATACGTATTCCTGTACGAAAGCAATTAGGTTTATTACCTCGACAATGTTATCTGTGTTTTATAGATATTGTAGGAATTTGTATCTCTGGAATGTTGATTATTAAGTAAATAGAAGTAAAGGATATTGTGATTGGGCGTTGGATTGAATGTGAAGTTTTTAATGAGCGACCCCATAATTCTGTGTCTGATTTCAGAGAGTGATATTAACTACCTTATGAGCGTTGCGCTGGATAAAATTGCCTTCCTGCCTTTTGGCTACCTGATGGACCAATGGAGGTGGAAGGTGTTTGACGGCAGAACCCCCAATTCGGAGTACAACCAGCAATGGTGGAATCTCAGGTGAGAGTTTTTGGGGTTTTTTTTGTAAAAAAAAAAACACAAAACCAGATTAAAATAATGAAGCAATTGATATTCCTAAAGACTGGGTCTTCTGAGAGCTGAGAACATTGAAGGTTCTTCAAAGTTCTACGGAACTTTAGAACACAGAAGAACAGTTGGCCACTAATGGACCAAGAATACAGGTTAAAATATATCAAAGTGCAATCAGTTAGTCTTGATATTGCTTTTAAACATGTTGCCTCATAATATAGCAAGATGATCATTTCTATATATACAAGACCAATGTATCTAATCTATTTTTCTTTTTCAGATTGAAGTACCAGGGTCTCTGTCCTCCAGTATTAAGATCTGAAAGTGATTTTGACCCTGGGGCAAAATTCCACATCCCGTCGAGTGTTCCTTACATCAGGTAGCTAAATTCCCCCATGAAACAGGACCAGGTTTCGCATTCTGCAGTACGAAGCTACCGATGTTGTAAATTCTGGCCGTGTTATGATATTTAATACCGCGTGACCGGGCTGTGACTTCGCTTTGGGCTGATTTTGCTCCCTTCTCTCTCCTCTTAGATACTTCATCAGTTTCGTAATTCAGTTCCAGTTCCATGAAGCTCTTTGCAAGGCAGCTAACCAGCAGGGGCCACTGTATAAATGTGACATCTACAGGTCTAAAGAAGCAGGAAAACTGCTCGCGTGAGTGTAATTAAAGAGATGATATAGTTACTATCCTTGAAAACATCTAGAATGCTTTGGTTAATGTTCCCAGGCTTTTAAGCTCTTGTTCATAAATGGGAACTTCACTTTGTGGACATGCGAGTTCTGGCTTTTTTCTAGATTATGTTGTTCGGTTTGTGGTTTCATCCCGTAGCCAGTAGTTCTTAAAAGCAGTAAACATAACCTCGATCTCTGATCCAACCATATCTGTATCTGATATAGCAGTCAGAGTTACAGAGGTTGTTGATATGGCACCAGTATCGGCATGTGCTCATGAAGCGTTCATCTAGACTGTGGTGTTAAAACAAATATAAAAATATATCACAAAGGTTCATCTATAACAGATATTTAGACAAAAACACAGTAACATACAATAAATGAGTGACAGCCCAACATACAATGCAACACGTTCCAAGACTAACCTGCAACCAAAAGGCCAGTGTCACAACATAGACACCAGGCCAGTGGAGCTCATGACAACCATCAGTTGGGTTTGGTGATATAAATGGTTATTAGTCACCAATGCAGTGTTTTGTTTTTTTATCAGAGATGCCATGAAGTTGGGTAACAGCAAACCCTGGCCCGATGCCATGGAGCTCATTACCGGGCAACGAAACATGTCGGCATCTTCCCTCCTCAAATACTTTGAGCCATTGACCAACTGGCTGATTGAACAAAATACAAAGAATGGAGAAACCCTTGGGTGGCCAGAGTACAACTGGAGTCCAGGTAATAAAACAAGAGAAATAGTGAGATTTAGCCTCATGCAGATAAAATGAGCATTCATTAAACTCTACGTACAATATGCTGTATGTTAACCGTCTATAATAATTATATATTTGGTATCTATTCACAAGTGTTGTAGAAGACCTTCTCAAAGACCTGTGAGTCTTCATGGTTAAAGTTTGACCACCAAGTACTTCAAATAGTAGACTTTTAATGGCCGAAAAAGCAAATCCTGATATTTTTCTTATGTTTAATATCTTTTTCTACTCCACTTATACAGCTATATCCCAGCCGCCAACATCCAATCCAACAACAGCTGGGCCAGCAACTTCTGGGCCGGCGCACACAGAACTTCCACCACAGAACAAAGTTGACTTCCTCGGACTGTCCCTGAGCAAGAGTGAAGCATCTGCTGGCCAGTGGATTCTGCTGGCATTGTCACTGGTCTTGGTCATCGCCTGCATTTTCTTGGGTTATAAGTTCTCAAAGATGAAACGCAACACTAAGAAGTCTATTTCTGAACTGGAACTCAAATAATAGAGAGAATCCCCAACTGGAATAATGGCCTCCTTTGTCTGAGGTCTTGATGACACCTAGCGTGTGAGATCCATCAAGAGGGAACCTTCCTGACTATGCAAAGAACTTAATCCATGAAAGACCAATCCACTAGCGCCTTCAAGCCTACAAATTAAAAGACGAACTGTGAAACAGGTGCTGACGGGGAAGGGGGTGGGGAACACTTGGGTGAAGGGGGAAAGAGTTTTAATTCTGTTATTGAGACCACGATCTTCTGAGATCTTTTCTCCAACGGGAGCAATAAAATGTGTAATATGTGGGAGAAAAAAAAAGTCTGGTTTCACTTTCCTGAAAGGTTTATAAATATTCACAAATTACACTGTGAATATTTTTCGGTCGTCAGGTGTTGAAGGTCTTGCCATAATTCCAAAATTATATTTACTACTACTTGGTATAAATATGGTAAACATTCAGGAGACAGACAGCAGAACTTATTAATATATTATATATTTTATTATTTAATGAAAATATTATTGTCCCATGGAAATGATCGATTTTTTTAATTTGCGATGTTACCCTTGGTCGACTTCAATATTTATACAGAATTATTCATTATTTAAACAAAAAGATTAAAAATTAATCTTTAATTGAAAAAAAAAAACAACAACAACATTTACCAACACAATACAACCTTCATGACCAAGGTCAAGTTGTCCCCTTTCCTTAGGGTAATTCTCGAAGCATTGACATTGACCCAAGCATGGAGGTCAACAGCTCTGCCATCGGCACACCAATGGAGTAAAGCTGGCCGCATTTTTTGTTAGACATTCTCTAATTTGGATTATGTTTTTTTGCGTCCACGTAAACTTTAATACAGTAATACCCTGTATCTGTCGCTACAAACCCATCATGTTTCATCATGTTAGGAGGTCTGTACCCATTTGGCCAAACACATCTAGATCCAAACTTCAATGAAGTTTAGTGCCAGTGATACTGGTTTTATTATTGAGAATGTATTGCAGTTTTTTAATTGGGATGCCACGGTGCCAAGATTTAATGGGAACACAGTTGGAGCGAGTGTCCGATCATCCTGGTGATATATAATGACGAGCAGACAGCTGCTAGCTCTGACATCCACTCCCATGTCGGCCACTGAAACACATGCTCTCTCTAATCGCGTGATTAGTTACAGAACTTGACAACATTCCATTTCTCCCTCTCTTTCTTCTTCTCAAACTTTTTGGTTAAACCTTTGATTTTCACTGGACTGCAGAAAAAGCAGGAATTATGGATGCATAATCGGGATATTAGTTTAATCAAAAGGACTGGTTGGTTTAAAATGATGAGAATTGGCCAACATACAATTATCATTATCATATACAGTATATGGACAAAAGTATTGGGACACCTGACCATTACACCAACCGGGATTTTGATGCCATCAAGTTCTAAATACACATTAATATGAAGTTGCCCCCACCCCCTTTGGGGCTATAGCAGCTTCCTCTCTTCCAGGAAGGCTTTCCACAAGATTTTGGGAAGTTTCTAGGGAAATTTTTGCCCATTCATCCAGTAGAGCATTTGTGAGGTCAGGCGCTGGTGTTGGACGAGACGCCCGGCCCCGCAATCTCTGTTCCAATATCCCAAAGGTGTTCGATGGGGTTGAGGTCAGGGCTCTGTGCGGCCGCTCAAGTTCTTTCACCCCAACCTCATCCAACCATGTCTTTATGCAGCTTGCTTTATGGTCCTGCCGTCCAGGCCCCTACTCATTGAGTTGAGCTTGTGTACTCACCAATACATTCCTTTGCTATTCTTTACAGTTTTAAATTCACTGGTTAATCACTGGTTAATCAAAATTTTCCATGTAAATATTATATATATATTATTGTTAAAGATTATACTATAAGTACATCAAGAATTTCATTGGATCTGCCGTAAGGCGATCCTCTCACTGTAGTGTCCAAGGAGGAAGTGGCATCAACACATCACATGACTTCCTGCAATGGCAGCTTCCAAGTCTACAATGAAATGATGTTTATTATAAAAACGAAAGCCTAAAAAGATAAGTTTCTGCACTGATCTAAAGTCTATAAATCTGTACACCAAATAATACGGGAAAGACGACGATAATTACTTCTCCACAGGATTATTCCTTCGTACGCTAAGCCTGGGTCCCTTCGCCTCCGTCTACCTGTGCGTTCATCTTTAATATTCATGCATTAGTCTGGCATCTCTTCCAAATGGAGATTAATTCTCTTACTGTATTTGCCTTCTACTAATGCCTTTGGGGATTGAATTCTATTAATAAGCCACCATTTTATTTTGTAGAGAACAGTATCTTCGCCCTCCCCCATTTTTTAAGATATGAACTTTTTTTATGCTTCTACCATCTCAGTCCTTGACTTCGCCTATTTTTTTTTTTGTACTTTTTTGAATGCATTAATGTTTTCTAAAGGTTTTGTCTGCATGGACTATTCATCAAAGTCAGGAAAGCGTGAGAGAAGATACCCGTGGCAATTTCTCATTGTGTTCCCAAGGGTCTGGGGAGAGGACGTCACTAAAAGCCATCTCGCTCGTTATATCGCCGTGGAGGCCGTCGCACGTGCCAAGCGCTGGTTAAACCTGCTTATATTTTCCTACGTGCATCGGTAGTCCTGTCACTCAGGGAAATGTGGATTTCCAGAGTAGTCGTTGCAGTGCTCAGCTAACATGCATCTGGGAGTCCCAACCTAAAAAGTGTGAATACTTAACCATTTGATGTACCGGCAACGTGTTTGCCGTGGAGGAAATAGGTAGGGAACTGTAGAAATATCTAGCCCGTTGAGAATATTTTGCACCGCATCCGAAATGTGGATTCCAGAGCACAAAGGGTTAATATAAAAAATAACCCCAATTATATTTTTTAAACTTTTATTGTTCAGGGTTCAGATTTTTCAGCCATGAAATTGCTTTCGGGGAGATTTAAGGGGCAGCTGATAGCGTCGCGCAGCGATTCATCTCTCCGCTTATTGGGATAAATAATATCAGCTTGTTTAATGATTGGTTTCTTCTGAAGCCGACCGGCAGCCGGGTAATCGCCGTACCTGGGGATTCTCTAAACGAGCTGCCCCTGAGACCCTCGACATATTAACCCTTTAATTACCTTTTATGACTCGCCAAATGTGTTAGCCAAATGGCTCTTATCCCGGCCCTCTGGGAAACCTGGGCTTGTCATTATTTAAAGAGGCACTTCACTGAGTCACCTGCATTCAAGCAGGGATATCAACCATAACATACTGGGGGCAAAAGCACTAACTGGGAGTCTTATATATGATCACAGCGGTGGGAGAATAGGAGTCAGATCCAGACTGTGCTCGAGATCCCGAATCCAGATTTACTCTGGTTTACCGAAGAGAGGAATTTGAAAGAAATTTCAATGGGTCAATGAAAAAATATTTTAGTTTGTGACAAGCAGCCCATTCTGCCTTATCTACTAAACCACGTGATAAGTGAAGCTCAACAGAACGATTCTTCCAGCTATGGGTGAGGAACTTGCGGGAAAATTATGTATGAGTTGCAGGCTGTGCAACGTTACAGCTCATGACATCATAAGTCACCTGGTATTACAGCCCATCTATCTAATCTGCCCGTTTCTCCTGCAGTAAAGACTCAAATCAGTCGTTGGTCTCATCTTAGATTCAGGAGCCGTATCCCTAACCCATACATGTTTAAATCCCCTCACTGTATTACCCTCTACCACTTCTGCTGGGAGGCTGTTCCACGTATCTACCACCCTCTCAGTAAAGTAAAACCTTCCTTCCATTCCATCTCAGCCTCTGATCCTCTAGTTTTAGATTACGGCTTCTTCTTCTAACATTTCCCCTCTTTTTACAATAAAAACTCCCCTCCTGTCTTTTTTTTAACCCCTTGTGTATTTAAATGTCTCTGTCTGAATGATCTCTGTCTCTGAATACCGTTGGGTTAATGGAGAAAACTCAGCTCGAGGATTTCTGAAGATTCTCACTTGCTCTGTGATGCAGACGCCTCAGTCTGCACTCGGTACGATGTGTCTGTCTCTTTACGCAGATACATATACGAAGCCCGTCGTATAAACCTTTTTTGTTCGGATGTAACAGTCGGCAGGCAGCAGGTATAGCCGGCAGCTAGAGAGTGTAGAGAAGGGATTTCTCTTTGTTTATTCCCCTCTCTCTATCTCGCTCTCTATCTAAATGTCTTACATAGAAGGAAAATAAGACTTGTCTGCACATGCAACGTGATGCTGGATTTAATGGCCAGCAGTCCTACTCCACCTCCCAACCCAACTCCCCCCCAACCACCAGTGGCGGATTACTCGCTGAACGCCCAGCACCGCGGCCAGAGGACAGCTCCTGCTATCTTGCCATTGATCTGAATTGTGAGAGCAAGACAAAAGCTTTGGGAGCAGAGAAGGTCGGAAGGAGCTCCTCGTAACCTCCTGCGGTCTCCAGCCCTTTCATGGTCACCTCCTCCTCTGATCTCTGACCTCCATGGGGACTTGAACAAGAGGACACATGCGAGAGCTTTTATGGAGGTTGTCACTCTAGCAGTTGTTGCTGCTGACAACTCTGCTCCTCCGGCTCTTGCGTGAGGTTGGGGAGTAGGGAAGGGAACGATTAACAGTTTGCTTCCATTGACTCTCCCGACTCTACAGGAAAAAAGGGAGAAGATCCATATTCTTTAGCATTGGTTTCAGCTTCCGTTGTGTGGCATCGAGGATCAGAGTTGCACCTGGATGTGAACGTCGAGATGTCTTTTCCATGAAGGGAAGAGATCCGCTGGGGGACGTTTTCATGTTTCGAGGGGTTATTTGTCCTTCTATGGTGAGATCTCCTCTCTAAAAGCAGAGGACGCCGAGGCTGCTAGTAACTTTTTAGAGTTCATAGAGAAAGGAGACAAAAGACTCCAAGATGCCGGTAAGAAGAGGGCATGTGGCCCCCCAGAACACTTATCTGGACACCATCATCCGGAAGTTTGAAGGGCAAAGTAAGTACTAACGACCCCGAATACGTTAATACTGATTCAGATACCGAATGCTTAATCAACAAGTAATTATTAGCAACATTTAGCAAACATGGGCTTGCAACTGCTGAAAAGGACAGATCGGCACTACACTGAGAGGGTGGTCAATAAGCGGAATAGCATCCCAGCAGAAGTGGTAGAGGGTAATACAGTGAGGGTATTAAACATGCATGGGATAGACATACGGCTCCTGAATCTAAGATGGGACTAAGGACTGATTATGGTTTGAGTCTTTACAGCAGGAAAAACGGACGACTAGACGGGGGCCGAATGGGGGCCGATCTGCCTGAAAATTCTATGTTTCTTATTAGGAACCAAAGGTTTAAACAGTGATTCATAGTTTACTTTTATGGACTCCAACTCCCAGTATCATTCTGGCTGTCTGAGGTTACCGAGGCTTCATATTCTTTTAATCCACGTCCTGGATCTTCAGCCAAATACCTCCTCCCCTGATACATTGTGACGGCTGTGACCTACTACAAAAACTTCTTCTGTTTACTTTAACTACAACTCTCATGGTGCTCACGCAAAACATTATCTATCGAGCTGGCTTAATCTTTTAATATATTTCCCCAAATCAAAGTATCCCGACATCAGTTACCATCCAGACTTTGCCGATGTGCGTTTTGAGTCCTATGGAGACAGGGGGTTGGGGGATGGGGTGTGAACCACCTCTGCTGGGTCTCAGTGGATTAAGAATGAAAATACATTTTAGCAAAGAGCAGATTTCCTTAGTATGCCTGTCGACGGATTCTAAACAATGCAAGCGAAGAACAAAGCGATGGCGGTGGTGCCGCTATTTAAATCTAATTCGGGGGCTTTGTCATTGAAATGGGACTGTTATCTGAGACCAACAGGGAGACAAGTACTTAGAGAGCGTTCTGAACTCAGTTAGACAGGCGGAGAGGGCTATGGTGTAAGCGTGCGTTGTGTCTATAACGTGCCGAGTGTGAGTTTTGTCGTGTGCAGGGCCACACCTAGTGTTCTAGACCCCTAGGTGGACTGTGTTGCCCCTCCTGCACCAACAAAGGCTACAGCCTCCGAGCGATGCCCCCTTCCCACCACTACCTTAGTGACATAGGCAACCGCCTATGGTCTGCCCCGGGTAGGTGTACAATGCACAATGGGGTAAAGTTAATGAATGGGCTCTTAGTGTCTATTTTTTTTATCGTGTGGGGGCACCGATAGTCATTAGAGTTGCTGTGGAGATACTCATTCATCATTAGGCAATTTGTGGCCCCCAGAGCCATTCATCTTAACCCTTAACTTCCATCAGTGGTATTCCTGCTCTGGCAGATGCCAGGAAGCAGGTATTTTGGTTTAATTGTACTGGAGACATAGATTTTCAAGAGAAAATTAAACGAAGGTGAGCCCTAAAAAGAAGCCAGTTTGTATCCATGCTTCTAGTTGGGACCCCCCAGACCTGCTCGATGAAGCCCCTTTTTCGGTGTTGGTATCTCATCGTAGGCTGAAAATAAAACATGTCTGGATTCAGAGTTGGTAACGATCTAACAGATAACACAAAAAGTGTCAATTTCACCCAAAATAAAAAGCCAGGGATGTGTCGACCTACTAGCGACCCCCTGGTGGGGCAAAAGTCCTACCCCCCCCTTCTCTATATAGGAACTAGCGAGAGAAGGTGGGAATATAGTAACAACCCTCGAATAAAACTCGAGGAATATGTGCTAATAAATTCATTTTAGCGATTGAAGAGAGTAAGCTGTTATATTTGCAGAATAATAAAAACAAATTAGTTAAATTTGCTGCGTGTGAGATTAGATTTTAATATGTTTTTTGAACGGACGACACTTTACTGGGTTATGATCAGAGATGATTAGAAAGCAACTTGCGTAAGGAAAAGAAAAGCATTTGAAGAACCAACAAGAATAAAAAAAAAAAAAAAAAAAACTAAAATGGGAAACGGTCCTCCAAAGCCTATAATCTGTATAATACAGCACCGAGCTCACAATATAGTGTTTTAATAACAGACTCATCTCTTGAGCTTTAATGCCTAGCGGCCTAATGAAATACTCAGCACCTGAAAGCTTAGAAGCGGTTTCCTGAAAGCATTAAGAAATTAATACACAAAAAACAACCATCCCTATCTTTATTACGTTTTTTATTTTGAATTTGAATCTTTTTTTTTTTAACGTTTTTTTTTTTT
>VKOC01000010.1:2168386-2198595 GCA_009364415.1 Spea multiplicata
GTTGTCTACCCCACACCCGACCGGGGTCCAACACCATTTGCCACTCGCCATAACACGCTAAAAGAGACCATGGAAAACACTAGTCTACAATGTTATGTTATCTCCTTTTTTTTAAGTTGCTGGTTGTTGTTAATAGGTTTGGGGAAAACTTGTAAGGTTGGGGGAGAAGAAGGGAGAGATCTTCAGGACAGGAAAAATGACACATCACAGCATTCTTTAGCTTAACTTTTAAGCTAAATATCTCTAAAATATATATTTTTTAATTTTTTTTTAAATAATTATTTTGATTGACAAAAAAAGTAGGTTTCAATAAATAGGTTAACTAAAAGCTATGACAGCAACAATTCCCATTTAAGATAATATTTCCCCAAGCATACTACACTCCCATAGTTAATTTAACATAAAAACAATAACTTTCCTTGATCTTTATTAGAAAAACATTTTACGACGTAAAAGAAAAAATGTATAATTAAGCGTTTTTTCTCCATCGTGTTGGTGAATATTTTATGTACGTTGCTAAAACATTGAAATCTTCTCATTTATTTTGATGATATTTTTTTTTTGCCGACATCAGTGAAAGGGATTTATTAAAATAAACAACAGGCTTAATTAAAGTTTTCACGTTCTGATTTATTGGTTTCTTCACACCTAAACTTATAAAATCTGCCAATTTCAGAGTTTCATTTGAAGATTACATGCGCCCAAGATTACTTCAACAGTATGCCCAATTTAAAAAAAAAAGGAATGAACTTATAGTTTTTTTTTTTTTTAAGTAAGGCTTTTTTTTTCCTCATTCTTCTGAAAAGTAGCATCTTTCTGCACACCCAGTGTCCTTATTTCTGTAAGTCTGCGAATACACTATTACTAATTATCTTTAATCATCTTCTTTTTAAGAGACCGGGAACATAACAGCAGAATTGTGATCCATTAACGGGAGAGTCAATGCCCCAATTACATGTAGCGTTGGGGAAATCAGACCTTGTTAGGTGTAATTAGGGGGAAAAGAGACTCACATTAGCTGACAGACTGCCAAGTTGTTCTGAGGACATGCATGCCGGCCGGCCGGCCGGCCACCAGTGCTTCCTAGTCCTATTGAGGACAAACGCAGATCAAGACGATGTAATCCTAAGATAAGCAAAGACGTACCGTCTAAAATGCTACCTTCCGTCTGTGTACCCCTCTAGATGAGATGGCCCAGATATGGGTGCTCTATAGATGGTGTGTTGGATACATTGTTACCAGTAGTAATTCTCGAAAGAAAAGGGGCTGCAGGTCCTCTCCGGTTTGGGATGTCCCATTTTGCTGGTACGTTCGTCCCACATGAGGTCTTGTTCAACATTCTGGAAAGGACATTCTTGAAGACCAATGGACAACAAAACCTCGAAGATGGCAAACGTTATCCATTCAAACCCATACCTTAATGCAACCCGGTCCAGAACGTATTTGCGATTCTGGGGGAAATTAAGATAGAAACCAACTTTTCTAGTAATCGAAGACCGTAATGGTGCTACTAAAGGTTCTCGGGAAACGGGAGTGAGATGTTTCTCAAAATACAACCTCTAGTAATATGTTTGTATTTACTGTGTTGGAGCTAAAGCTAAACAAATGAAGTCCATTTCATAGAAAACGTGTTTGTTTAGTCGTTTAAATTCCGTCAAAATCCGGAATTCAAACTCCAAATGAATTGTACAGAAATATTTTCAAGAAGCATAAGGTATGACATATGTACAATGAGTACCGACTCGTCTATATTTATCCATATACATGTATAGTATCTAAATATAGAATTCCCAATAACATTCATGTCTTTTACCATCATGCTTCCACAGATGTCCAACTCACTACGTGTTTCTGATGCATCTTGGACGTTTCACACCAAAGTAATGTTTTTCTTCACCTAATTCTATTTTTCATCTCAATAACCAATTTTTTAAGCTTTATTCATGGTGTTATTCATGCTACAGAAACATATATTATGGTTGCAGATTGGAGTTATTGGATGGGATAAGACATAAGGGTAGCCTGATCCCAAAACAAATCCAAGGGCCGAATACGTTTTGAGGTTTCAGAATAGGTAGACTGTGATTAGTTTTGTCCATAATTTGGAAACAACATCTCCCCTTTTAAAGAGAAGCGCCATATGACTACATCTTGATGACATCATAGAATTCGGCCACATAACAGTAAACTCGTTGCACACCTGTAAAGTTAGAAGGACAAAAAGGTAACCTACAGCAAGGCCCATGGAGACAACCAAAGCCTTGACTATTTTAGTTTCCAGCTAGGATTCTGCTGTAATCCCATGGGCCATTGCAGACCACTTGAAAACCACTTGGCTTCCATTCTCCAAAAACAAATGTACAATTTACACTTGATTCTTTTTCAATTCTTGATGGAACTCCTTAAAACATGTCATATGTAGTGTTACATGGGTGGCATACTTTGTATTGACCAAGAATATACTCATATTTGGCTCAACTTGTCCTTGAATAACCTTGATCTGGAAAGCCTGTCCCTCTAAGTGAATTTATATATATCTTTAATTTCTGGTAATACTGTTCTGTAGAACAGGGCATCACGCATTATTGGTACAGTAGTTACTTTGCAAAGTAAATTGCAGAAAATTGGATCCTAATTGACTAATTTCAGTTTGCATTAAGAAATGGGTGTTCTGCTCAAAACAAGCTCAATGTCAGGAGGAGGGAGCAGAATGGATGAGGACCCTCGCTAACACAAACAGGCAGGAGAGACGTCACAGGACATGTCTTACAGGCGGGAATGGATAATCATACTTTTTTTTATAAAGGGAGCTACAAAGAAATGTGGCTTATTCACCTGGGACTGTCTTACAGTACTTGGCGACACCAGAAATTAATATAAGCAGATTGATAAGCGAAGGAAGTTGATTGGATCTGTTATTGATCTCAGAGTAATAATTGGTTCTAGACACCATCTAATTAACCTGTCCGGGTCTAGTATCATGGCTTTATAACAATAATTTATAACAATAATTTCCATCTTTCATCTACTTTGTATCTTGTTGGGCTCCCGACCTGCAGTATTCAGTCTTTCTTAACACAATCAACCCCCACGGAATTCTATGATTCTCGAATTATGTAACTACATACTCTGCCCTGACCATAGATGACCACCAGATACACGTCTACATTCGTTTGTGTCATGAGGGTTATGGCATTTTCATCACGTGTGACGTCAAAAGGCACGCAAAGTTTTATGAGGAGTTACCCCCGAAGCAGGTGGAAAAAGCTGGCTTTTCACAGTTATGTTCGGCAGGAGAACCTTTTGAACTTTCACCCAACTCTGCTCTTGACCACCGATGGTCCAGCTTAAGATGTGTGTTCTCCTGAACTCATCAGATTCTGAGGTTCCTCAGCTGGGAGTCCAATCCATGTTGGAACTCAACTGACCCCTAAGAATCTACACAAGTCAATTAGGTGTCTAGAGAACAATCAAGACATATACAATATATTGCAAGAAAAAGAGGAATAAGCTACAACATTTTAGACCAAATCAGTCGAAGGAGTCTTTACAGCTAAAAAAAAAATAGGCAGACTAGATGTTTCTATGTAATTGCCTTCAAAAACCACCTGATTAGACAATATTCAGATGCTTTCTAGAATTTATTTACATAATTTCATCCCTCTTGGTTGGGTTGGCTGGTCTGAGGTCTTCATTCCATGGTTCCATTGAGAAACGTGGACCTCCTACTTCAAGGTGACAATGACCCCATCGTAGATATTCCCTATATTCCCAGATGGTCTGTACATTAATTCCCCATCCAGCTCTGCTCAGCAACAGCTGCCATGCCGTCTATCAAACGTTCCTTCTGCTCCCCGAGAAACGCGCAGACAGCCACAGCCCTGACCGCTGGCGCATCTGTCACAATCCGTAACAAAATGTGACATGAACAAAACACAATAGTGTGCTGAGTGACACAACGTAGGGGATAAAGGACCTTGAGATTGTCATTTACCTAAATCCCGGGATGGGAAAGGAAAGAAGAGGCACGGCGGCGGCGTGTCTCGGAGGTTTCTACAAATAAAGATTCCCAATCGAGACGGCTGTAGAATATTCGCAAACAATTCTTGCCAAAAATCACAAAAACCCAATTTTATAAAAAAAAAAAATAACATAATTAATTACTAAGTTACTTAAAACCTGGACGTTTTTGTTAATACAGGCAGGTAAATCTTATCCAAATGAACTAATGGCAGGGAAAATAAGAAGAGGATACTTTCTGTATACTGGCGGCCGTGCTTTCCGACGGATAACACATTCCGTGCTTCCAGACCCAAACGCCGCGCTTGGTAACGGCACAAATAAGTCAGCAGAACCCGTATACCCTTGAGAATAACATTTTCTCAGGGTCAAGGAATAGAAGTAAGAGAAATGGTTTCTAGACAGTAAAAACAGATTGGATCGTTGGCTTCTGCTACAGTCAGTATATGTGGAGAAAATGAATAAAAGAGAAAGTGGCTTTTAAACCCTTTGAGTACCAGGGAGTTGAGCTGCAATCTTAGAAGTTGAAATAGAACCTGCCATTCTAGTTTTATAATTCAGTAATACCCTTCTCTACCATGTATCCTGGGAGGCCTTTCCACTTTTCTACCACCCTCTACTTGGAAGGTAGTAGATACGTCAAACAGCATCCCAGCAGAAGTGGTAGAGGGTAATAGAGTGAGGGGATTTAAACATGCATGGGACAGACATACGGCTCCTGAATCTAAGACGAGACCAACGACTGATTAAGGTTTTAGTCTTTACAGCAGGAAAAACAGGCAACTAGACGGGGGCCGAATGGGGCCGATCTGACAGCAGATTGCACTGAATAAATATATATGACTCCTCTCTCTTTCTGTCTCTTCATGTCCCCGTCTCAGTGTTCAGCATCCATCTCTTTGAATAGACAGATGACTGTCACGTCATCTGATTCCCGCAGAGACTGCTATCTCCGTATCGCTGCGCAGTCATCTCGGTGTTTGACCCTTAACTCAGCCGACGGAGAAGAGACAAGAGACAGCACGAGATGAACACAAACTTCTCAACCTGCGCGGAAATACAAGCGGCTTCTCCCTCTGCCATCTCTTGGCCTCTGTCAAAACGTATTCCCGAGACCGAATGTAGATTTGATGTATTCCTTGACATATATCCTCCTGTACCCATCATGCATCAGCGTGGAAAAGCGGGCTTTTTATTCTGCAAATTACCAAACTGTGCAACCCAATTAAAGGGAACAATTTCAATGCCTAATCTTTAAGTATCTGACACATTCGGGGGGGTCCTGTAAGGCCAATCCAATACTGCCATAGACCATTATGGGACCACATTCTTTAGCCATTCAAAGAACTACAATCCCCATGATCCCCTGGCAGCTGCCAACTCTTTCAGTAATGCCCACAGCCGGTAATACCTAGACCCTTTCTATGCTCCCTCGTTGCGATACCCAACCACGGTGCCGGTTCCGTCATTCCGAGTGGCACACGGAGCTGGCCGGTGCATCTCCTACTGTCTTCCTCCCTCGGAACAGAGGAGGTTACAGACACAGAACTAAACCATGAAATGTATCGATCACAACATCCGTCAGGAAGAAATGGGGGAGCGTCGTTAGTCTTTTTTAATTTGACAGTGTCTAATAAATCCTACCCTTGCCGGTGTTAGTTCAAAGGGCTGAAACCCAATAATAAGTTATTGGACATTATTGTCAATTCCAGAGAACGTTCTCCTGCGTCGCTTTGGTTGGCATCGAATAGAACAGTCAAGATACATCTGAATTCATGGCGTGTTGCGTGATTTACATATGTGCGTACACTAAATGCTTTAACGTATTACTATTGATTTTTTTCCCCCCTGGGCAATGCCATTTAAGTATTTTTATCTTTCGCTGCATCCTCTGTTTCTTTCCCAGCATCAATTTTCATTACGACGGTCTGTTTGTATTTATACACAAGGTGGTGGCACAAGAAGGAGTGATGGGGTAAGTGAAAAAAAACTAATGATTTGAAGCTTTCTTGATCCGTGGGACCATGCATGGCATGGATCAAAGAACATGGGGGACTTGTTAGTTTTTGGAGGACCTCTACTTTCTCATAGTGTAGAATGGAGGACACATGCGGTTAGAGACCATGGGTGGAAACCTTGACATGTCCTTCATGGAAAGACCCACAGATGCTCCACTCCCTTGTCTTGTATTACTGTATAAAGTCTTATTTACAAAGGTTCTGGACAGCTTTCCATACAGGCTCCGTAGAATATCATACACATTGCAGACAGCATTTCCAGTTATGGTTTTTATTAATACTTAACGCGTCCTTTGCTAGGTCTTCCAACTCCCCCGTGAGACATTTTGTCTGCAGGCGAAGCTATTTTGAGCACACGCCATAGATACGTTGTAGATTTTGACAAATTAGTCAGAGCACCCAGTTAGCACTGCGCAGATGTCATTTGTATTCACCATTTGCCCACCTCACAAATCTTGTCTTCAGATCTACAGGATCTGCAGATCAGAAACGCTTGACTATAATCTCCAGAGCGATAGGGTACAGTGAATAATTTCTTACGAGGTTCGGTTTTTGGATCTTAACCTCTTACAACTCACAAGATTCTAAAAGCTTCTTGTCTTTTACGTTTCATGCAAAATGTTTCCGTTTGTAAATTAAATGTCACACATGGCAGACCCAAAATTAGATGACCTACCAACCTTCAGCAGGAGTTGAACCTCTACACAGAAACCCTTAGCAAGCCACACGATGTAGTAAACTGTTTATATCAATTATGGTTGACCCCTGGAAGGCCTTCTGTTGGACACCACAGCTTCCATGATCTTAAGCTAGCCATTTGGTCCACAGCTGCTGGAGTTCCATCACTGATAACACATGTTTAAAGTGTTCTAAAGAATCGACACGTAACCAATACCAAGATACCAAGATAGATCAGAGCCAACGGGCAGACAAACAGTTAAAAGTTCTTGAGAGCGATAACTATGTACTTTGGGTGGGTGGTTGTGAGGAGGGATAATTACCTACCCCCCCCCAGCTCCATCCTCACTCTTCGCTCTTACACTCTATACCAGTTTAGTGCTATATTTAGATGGGAAGCTACGTTGACTTTGATTTATAATTCCATTAGAAGTAAAAGTCGGTGGATAAATTGAATCTCTTCGAAATATAATATGAATAATGACTGCTTTTGTGCATAAATACCAGGTAGGGAGCAGTATAAGCAGAAAGGTTCTCCCATTCATTTGTCGAAATATCCAACTGGTGTCGGAGGCGGCATTATGACTCAATGAAGCACTCAGGGGCTCCTCGATGATAAAGGGGATCTCCCCGAACAGGACAGCCTTAGGATTATACCTTTGAGACCTCAAGAACACTTTCGATGAAGCAAGAGTATACCTCAAGGATTTTAATTTAAAATAATTTAGCGGATCACTTGGAAGGTCAAGTCGTATCAAAGGGATAAAGTTCGGGCTCAAAATTTAACATGTTTACATTAACAAATTACTTTTATTAGAATGGATCAGGCTGTCGCCCTGTGAAAATACTTATGAACGTTGGAGAGTAATGAACTAGGGATTTGTTTGGTATCTAGAAGTTGATGGACAATGGTGGACTTTGGCCTGAATTCAATATCTAAAGCTTGGTGGACAATGGTGGACTTTTGTTTGAACGCAGTATCTAGAGCTTGGAGGACAATGGTGGACTTTGGCCTGAATTCAATATCTAAAGCTTGGTGGACAATGGTGGACTTTTGTTTGAACGCAGTATCTAGAGCGTGGATGACAATGGTGGACTCGGTTATGATGAGAACATGGCAGATCATCTTTTCTCCTGAATTGAGTCCCTAGTGGATTTGTTGGGTTTTTCCACCACCTTAAGCCAGATGACCTTGTTCCTTTTTATTTATATTATTACTTCTGTTTTTAGTAAATGTTTATAGATGAGTTTTCTTTGCTCAGTGGTACAACCGATGAGCTTTTAGTAAATTAAAGTATATATTAAAAAAAAACATTATATTTTCCTGCACTCATTACTATTATATCATGATCTACTCTTATTTATTTTTAATAATTGGGACTTCCCAGAGCATAAATGTGGCACCATTGCGTATTTATATTTCATATGCTTTAACAGTAAAAGCTTCAAACCCAAAGGGGATTATCTTGGATGTTCATTTAGGAACGGTCCTCTGCTCCGTAGAGGCAGCCATGTTTATGGCTTTACAAATTCACTTAACTCTGTGAAGGAGGCCATGTTGCCAAGCATTTACAACTTCCTGCAGAGCACAGGAAGTGAAGCCACTATACATAAAACATAAAACAAAATACATTACCTTTTCAACCCCATATACGCTATTAATATTTTGATTAGCTGAACCAATAATAGGGGGGTTGGAGTCCTAAACAACGGTATTTTATAGATATTGAACTATAACAATTATCATCTTCATTTTTTTTGTAAATGAGAACCTTTGCATTGCAATAAAATATCTAAATTCTGTTTTCTAGTCTCTAAAGAAGGGTAAATCAATGCAGTAACTTCGTTGCTGAGGACAGAGGTCTGCATTGCAGTCACAACAATCCTGCGTTATCTCAGACTTTGATCATCTGGAGGTTTTGATTAACCAAGTCACTCAAGGCTCAGGCAGGCTCGACTTTTGCGGCCAGCCTCCTGATTCCTGAAAGCCAACTTCTCCACGGGGATTTGTACACGATCTGAGATTGGACGCCAGGCTTTTGTATAACACCAGCTCCAAAGAAACCTGATTACACGGAGCTCAGGATAGCTTCTAGACGTAAGACAGAAAAAGTAACAATTGTGGGAGAGATATTGTGTTACCACATTACGCATCACGTAACCAAAGTATTGCACAGGCTGTACCCGCATCCTACGTTTTTAGTATCATTATCACATTAGAACGGGCCAAGTTACCATCTCTTCCAATACAACCTTCAGAGGTGACCTTTCCAACATATGCATAACAAGTAATGGGACCTATGTACACATCGAATGAATTCCATTAAACTAACACAATCAATGTATTCCTTCAAGGTCCGATGTGGAATGTTTCCATTATCCATGCGGTAACTTAAAGTGTGTATGCATGAGCTGTAACTCATTAAAAGAGCCAGGAGCGTCAAACTCATCTAAAACCAAATTACTAATCAAAGGATGACCTATGGAAAACAGTAGCCAGACTTCTAATCTCAAGCTAGCCTGCAGAAACAGATACGTGATCGGTCAGAGGCTTTTAAAAGGTAGAATGCGACAATATCATTCCTAAATGGAAGACATGATATGCAACACTTATATCATCTTCATGAAAATGTATCCATCCTAAAACGACCTCCAAATTTGACCCCTGGTAGCATAGGTTGGACCCATGTCCCACCAAAAAAAAGTATAGTTCAAAATGTATTGGTTTATCTCATGATGAGGGAGTGAAGACTAAGATATGGAACCCACCATATATATATATATTATTTATATATAGAGAGAGACATATTTGGTAATATTAGTTTTTGGTTATGTTTATGATCAGTTAATGTTTTCTTAATTATTTAAAATATTTTATTTTCTTCCCTGCATAGGAGATGTCTTTGTTTTTCTTTTTTTTCTAGTTATTAGGCATTTTTAAATAATTAATAATAAACATTTTGAGTTAGTGTTTATTAAAATGTGCAGAGTGAGGGGTTTATCTGTGGCAGGAGACCCATAGGAGGCTATTAATTCTAGATTATATACAGTATATTACTACGTCAACTAAAATAATGTCCCTAGATTACTTCGCTATAAGCCCTACAGAGATAACGGAGATAATTAGTTACTACATCATGTCTTCCAGAGGTTACGTGTCCAATTGGGCTTATTAGATACTTAATGTACCCATCAGAGCTTATTCAAGGCAGGCATTAGATCTGTATTTACCGGCCAAGATGTGATCATTCGTGTATAAATAATGTACATCGGAGATATTTCCTGAAGTTCCTAGCGCCAAAGTCTCAAGGCTCCTGCTTTGGGTCAGGACGATGCCGCAGAAGGTCTCGAGGGTCTTCTGGGCACGGCTTTGACCCAAGAAGACGTTACAGAAGCAACAGACGTCTCCGGGAGTTTATGGAGCTAACTATCTCAGCAAATAAACCTCAAAGTAACTAAAAGGGAAAGCAAGGATTGCTATAAAGTACCTGAAGCAGAAAATTGAGTTCATATCTTCTGAATACTGGTGCCAAAAGAGATGGTGCCATCACCACGTTCATATTCAATTTAAAAATAAGAGCTCTCCACTCGTGCACATTAAGAAACGTGCTCTGGTACCTTTAGTAACAAATGAACAGAGCGATGGGTAACAGGACCTGGAATTTATCGTTTTCCGACATAGAAGACACGTTTTTGAGAAATAGGGGCTTTTAGGAGTCACATGTCTTTCTTTAAACCATGAAATAGAAAGACTCATCTCAAGAAGTCTTCTGTATAATTAGTCTCAGCGGCAGAAGATCGTTGTAACCCTGGATTTCTGACCCTTCTGATGGTAATCAGTTATTTTTGGCAAATCATATCTCTAAAGCTCATGGTATGGTTGTCTGGTATAGAGGTGGTCTCACTTGGTGGTGTCATCAGGGATGATAACCCTACCGAGCACGAAGATGGGTTCTTTGATATACTAGCGTGGGTTCTTCGCATTCGCAGCTCCGTGGCGTCTCGTATTCGTTTCGGTCTCCAGCTGGCCTCCGCTCGCTCTACGCCGGTCTTCGGGGAGGAATTTGGAAAGATTTGGACCGGTAGGCAGACGCTCGCTAAGCTGGTTTATAGCTGGAATGTTCGTGCCGGCCTCTGGAGTGATTAGGAAGGGGCTGCCAAGATTGTTTTCAGAGAACAACAACAAGATTTGAACCTTCAGGTGACGGCGTGAAAAGAGTAGGGACTCGGCAGTGCTTAGCGGGATACCCCCCGGGGGACGAGGCGTCAAAATCTCCTCTCTCTGCAAAACTGGGATCCGGAAAAAAAATAGATTAATTAAGCGCGTTTGTTTTAAGTAGGCTAACAACTGGAGTACTGGGTGTGTTGGTGTTATATGAAGCAGTGTATCTGTCTTATAAACAGAGCGGCGAGTGTATGCGTGATGCGCAGGTGTGTATGTTTGAAGGTTAGGCCTGAGTCAGGGTGGTTTATATACATTCAAGATTTCATTAAAATCTCTACATGGCACGGGTTTAGGAAGTCCCTGTTTAGTTTGTTTAGTCCCTGCCTGGGACCCCCCTCTCTTTCCTGCCCTGATGCCCCCTCTTTTCTAGGAGCTCGGAATGTTTGCTGGGTAAGCGAGTATCGCAGGGTTCTACGGGCCTAAAAGCCGTGTATAGAAACAGCAGGAAATGGTTTAAATAAATGTAAATAAAACCCATTTTTCTTCTTCTAAATACCCCACTCAGTTACACAAATAAGTCCCACAATTATATTATAATATTAATTAATAATTATAATACAGATACACTCCCTGCTCTCTGTGTTATAATACAGATTCACTCCTGCTCTCTGTAATAACAGAACACTCCTGCTCTGTTATTAATACAAGATACACCCCTGCTCCTGTGTTATATACAGATTACACTTCCCTGCTCTCTGTGTACTAATAACAAATACACTCCCTGCTTCTGTGATAATCACAGACACTCCGCTCTCTGTGTATAATACAGTATACACCTCCTGTTGCTCTGTGAATATAAATACAGATATACTCCTGCTCTGTGTATAATACAATACACTCCCGCTCTCTGTGTCATAAAAATACACTCCCTTGCCTCTGTTATAATACAAGATACACTCCCTGTCTCTCTGTGTCTAATAATACAGATTGAGCACCCCCTGCTTTCTGTGGTATAAGTGAGAGATCACTCCCTGCTCTCTGTGTATAATACGATACGCCCTGCTCTTGTGTATCAAATAAGATACACTCCCTGTTCTCTGTATAATACAGTACACTCCTGCTCTCTTGTATAATATGACTACACCCCTGCCTCTGTTTAAATCAGACTGACCTAACCTCTCTGTGGTTATAATACAGATACATCCCTGCTCTTGTATAATACAGATACACTCCCATGCTCTCTGTATAATACAGATACATCCTGCTCTGTGTACTATAATACAGATACACTCCCTGCCTTCTCTGTGTTAAATACAGACACTCCCTGCTCTCCTGTGTTATAATACAGATACAACTCCCTGCTCTCTGTGCTATAATACAGATACACTACCTGCTCTCATCTTATATCAATACAATTACACTCCTTCTCTGCTGTGAATAATACTGTACACTCCGCTCTCTATGTAAACAGATACCACTCCCCGCTCTGTGTTAATACAGATACACTCCTGCTCTGTGTAAATACAGATACACTCCTGCTTCATGCTATATCAGATACCACTCCCGCTCTGTGTATATAATACAGATATACTCCCTGCTCTCTGTATAATACAGATACACTCCCTGCTCTCTGTGTATAATACTGATACATTGTGACATCAGGAAGGCTGATCTATTGCCCGGTGGATTGGACTTCACAGGTGCTTTGGACGTAAATCTTTAATTCTGACTCCTTTACCAAAATTTCCCTGCTGACAAATTGCTTTTTTTCTCTCCCTGTAAACAAACACAAAGGGTTGACTTCTACCTTCTAACAAGTGCTTTGGAAATGCAAATGACTCCTCGGCTAATTGATTCAGGGTCACGGATCCCGACCTCCAGACAATTCAGCAAGCGGCCAAAATGACGGGGAGACAATTGCGAACTCCTTGTGTAGAACGCAATACAATTACATGACCAGAATCCTCTCTGCTCCAGGATATTACCAGCAAAGCTCATTAAAATTTGAATTAAAGGTACAGGCAAGCAGGGGACTCGACACTCCGACGTTCTAAATCCTTTCTTATATGGGTTGGGTTTTTTTTGGAAGAGAGGGTGAGAAGATGGAATTGAAAAGATAATAACTTTGGGAAGAATTGCAAAAGATAATCAGAAGGCACCAGGAGGGGAAACTGTGAAATTCTGGATTGATTTTGCATTCAATTTTAGCATGATAAAAAAAAAAAAACTCCTAAATAATGCTTAAATTAGAACGCCTGGGCAGAGACCACTAATGTTTTTAGAAACACAGAATCTGCCAGCAGATCGGCCCCATTCGGCCCCCGTCTAGTCGCCTGTTTCTCCTGCTGTAAAGACTCAAACCTTAATTGATGATTGGTCTGCAGTCTTGGAATTAAGGGCGTCTTAGAGTTGTACCTGTTTTTAAAAAGTTTTTGAATCAAAACATATACTGCTGCTTAGTACAGGAGGAATTTATTTTCTAAAATGAAATAATGCCAAAAATGGTATTGTGAAAAATAATAAATTATTATTAATTAAATAATTAAAATAAATTATGGGATAACAAATTCTATGAAGAAGGTAATATTGGTATGTTCATGCTTTTTCATTTTATTTATTTTAACTATATTAGTTGTGGTTAAACAAAGAAATGTTCGTGTTTAAAAATACTGAGCAGTGTATTAAATATACTGTACTGTGCAAAAGTTTTAGGCAGGTCTAAAAAAAATGTACGAACACTTTCGAAAATAGACATCAGTTTATTTTTATCATTCGACAAAATGTAAAGCGAGCGAACAGATAAAAAATATAGAAAAGGAAATCAATATTTGCTTTGACTTCAAAACAGCATCGGTTCTTCTATGGACACTCGCACGTTGAGGAGTTTGTAGGCATATAGTTAGGTGTTCGATTAAACAATTATACCAAAGAGGTGCTAATGATCATCAATTTAATATGTAGGTTGCAACACAATCATTAACTGAAACAGCTGTGTAGGAGGAATTAGACTGGGTGAGGAACAGTCAAACGCAAGGTGAGGTTGCTGGAGACAGTTTAATGTCAAAAGTCATCCACCACGGCAACACCTAGCACAGCAACAACCCCCAAGGTAGGTATACCGCGTCAGGCACGTCTCTGCCAGGCAAGAATTTCAAGGCAGACACAAGTTTCCAGATGTTCCGTCCAAAGCTCTTTTGAAGAAGCACAAAGAAGCGGGCAATGTTGAGGACTGTAGACGTAGTGGTCAGCCAAGGACAGTTAGTGCAGTAGATGACAGACCCATCATGCTTAACTTCCCTTCGCAATCGAAAGATGTTCCTCAGTGTCATCAGCTGACCGTTGGCAGAAAACAGCGGGACCCTGGTACACCCTTCTACTGTCCGGAGAAGTCTGCTCAGAAGTGGTCTTCATGGAGGACTTGCGGCCAAAAAGCGGGAACAAGGCCAAGTAACTCAACCATTCACAAAAAACTGGGGTGCAGAAAAATGGATGCCGGTGCTCTGGACTGACGAGTCTAATTTTGAAATGTTTGGCTGTAGCAGGAGGCAAGTTTGTTTGCCGAAGAGCCGTTCTTTGCACGTTTGGGGCTGCATTTCGGCAAATGGAGTCGAGGATTTAATGATCTACTCAATGTTGAGAAGCACAGACAGATCCTTATCCGTCATGCAAAACTATCAGGAAGGCATCTGATTGTCCCAAAGTGCATTCTGCAGCAAGAAACTCCCCAAACAATCAGCCAAAGTAACTAAGAACTATCTTCAGCGTTAAGAAGAACAAGGAGCATTATGGAAGTTATGGTGTTGCCCCCACAAAGCCCTGATCTCAACATCATCGACGCTGTCTTGGATTGCAGGAAGAGACAGGGTCTCCAAGATGTTTGGAACAACCTACTTGCCAAGTTCCTTAAACTAAGTGCACCTAGAGGAATTGAAGCTGTTTTGAAGGCAAAGGGTGCTCACACCAAATATTGATTTGATATACATTATTATTCTGTCCACTCACTTTCGATTTTGCTAAACTTTAAAAAAAAAAAAAAACTATTAACGTCTATTTTTGATTAGAAATATTCTTGTTTTTGCAGAATTTTTTGACCCCCGCCTAAAACTTTTGCACGGTGCTGTATATAAAAAATGTATGCTCAATAAGTGGTAATTTACGCCCGCAATCTATATTTTATTTCTATAGTTAGGCAAATATTTCTCCTTCAATTGGAGACAGCAACTTACAATTTATATTTTCTATACGTAAATCCTTTCTGGAGATAAATTATTATTATTATATTATTATTATTATTAATATTATTTATTTTATTATTATATTTTATCAATAGATTTTTATACCTGTGAATGAACAACGTGTCTCTCAGAAATTATAACTAATGTTTCATCCCTCTATTTTGAAATATACATATATATGCACTTTTTTTTGCACCACACACGCACACACGTGAGCAGAAGGAGGACAAAACATGTGAACTCCATTAAAAAAAAATCTTAAAATGTGCTTCATTTGATTGATTGCTCTCACCTCTCCCCGAGTATTGATTTTGATGCCTGCCCCCCGCCTGGGATTCGAATTTCGGTCACCGCATTGGCGGAATAGAGTAGAGTCAGTAGTTCATCACCTCCGGCGGAGCCGCAAAGTGGAACCATGGTGTCCTCTCTAAGCCAGCATTTAACGTCCAATTTAAATCCAATTTGTCTCGCGCAGGCTTAATATATTAACAACATGACTTTACCTCTCGCTTCCATTCTCTCTTCTCGCCGGCCTGCGAATGGGGACCGGAGGGTCCAAATTTTAAATTGTTCGCCGCACCGCCATCGGAAAAAATACAGATAGCTCCATTGATTAGGTTATTAAGTATTACGTTGTTTGTTTGGGCTGAAATGTTCTAAATATATTTCAATCGTTATTCTTACGTTCCGTTTAATTTCTTTCCGGTCGTTACGTGTCTGTACTCGGAAGGCGACGATTACGCAATATGATTGGAATAAGGGGAAAATTTGATTTTGCAATGACTTAATGCTTTTAAATTTTTAAGAAGCATGCCTTGCAAAAAATATTTTAATATTATTAATAATAATAAATATAATTAGAATAGATCATCAATTAGCCACAATGTTTCCCTTATTTATTTATTTTTAAACCATTTTTATGTTGATTTAATTGAATTAATAAAAGCGGCAATATCTGTAGGTTACCCCGCTGTGGAAATATTAGAAACTTTTTCCGACTATAAATTCCAATAGTTAATAACCACTTGTGTTGTAATTATGACATCATCACACAACTTGGAATAGAACCCTATTACTGGCTCCCTATTATATAAATGGCCCCTAACAGGCATTTAATCAGATACTATACATAAATCGCTTCGAGTTTCTGGTAATTTTTTTTTTTTTTTACTTCATTTCGGATAATTACAAAAGTCATTAAGGGAGTTTTTTAATCTCAGAATATTCTTAAAGTTATGAAATTCTGTTTAACTGTAGCATTCATCCACAAGACTCAGAATACAATTATGCTACTTGGTAATAATCATCCTCTAGGATAGGCATTCAGTGGTCTTCAAGGGCAACTACGGTAGCTACAGGGGGTATTAATGCCAAACACAAGGATTTTTAGCCCCCCCCGGATGGTTGACTGGACCATCAACATTTGAATTTGATTCGGAATGTGAAAAAAATCAATAGGCTCTTTTCATAGAAACGTAGGATTAGACCATGTAGAGTGCCTGCTGTAAAGACTCAAACCTTAATCGGTCGTTGGTCTCGTCTTAGATTCAGGAGCCGTATGTCTATCCCATGCATGTTTAAATGCCCTCACTGTATTACCCTCTACCACTTCTACTGGGAGGCTGTTCCACTTATCTACCAATCTTAGGTAAAGTAAAACTTCCTTACATTACATCTAAGCCTCCGACCTTCCAGTTTGTCAATGACGTCTTGTCCTTTCCAATTACCTAACCATAGGTTTTTCTGATAATATGTGGATCTCTTAATGAGAATGAGTTTTGGAACCTGTAAGCTTAACCCTCTGTTACTAAAGAGGTTAAGCCGGTTTAACATAATAGCCTCAAACCTAGGATCGGCATAAGAAAAGGCCATCAGAGAATCATTGGAGTCCTGCACAGATTGTAAAACGAGTCTTTACTGCAGGAAAAACGGAAGGACTAAACGGGGCCGAATGGGGCCGATCTGCCGGCAGATTGTATGTCTCTATCATTTTCTAGAGAAAGGGTAGAGCGGCCTCTACTGGACATTCCGTAGAAGTCATGTTAGCTGGAAATAAAACAAACATGCGGAAAGCGAAAGCAGGGCTGATTATTATTGTTATTATTTATTGTTTTATATAGTTTCTCAATATAATGGCACACGAGAACGGGACGGTATGGTCACGCATCGCTCCCGTTCCATGAACTTCTTCTTGGGTTGGCCTCTAGGTCTTCCTCTGGAATAATTACAGGTCATCCATGACTGAGGAATCGGTTTTGTGGGCTCGGATTCCCAACCCCATAACCCTCAACCAAATAAACACACAGACACACACTGTCCCGTTATCCTAAGCCCACCCCGTCAACAAATTAAGGCCACTTTCACTTAGCTTGGCTGGCCCATGGGCTACAGAACACTCTTGTATTCAGTTATATCTTCAAATTCTCTGACTCCTTAACTACTTAATGGTGATGCGTTCTTTTTTTTAACAAAAAAAGGTCATTGTTGGGGTTCATTGAAGTGTTTAGAATCAATATGATGTCCAATATGATGTTCGTTGGTTTGCAGGAAAGGACATGAGAGCAACAATCAAATTATCCTCACCCAAGCAGTCTCGCTCCTTATGTCTCACTCACCCTTCCGTTGAGTACTTGAGTTTCAAGTGCTCAATATCGATGTTTATTGAATAATAATAATAACGGGCGAAATTGGGACCGCTCAACACCCTTTGCACAGACGAAACGAGAATGACCCAAAATAGCTTTTTTTTTAAAAAAAAAAAATCTACTCCTACATACATTTTAAAAATAATCACAGCAAACGTGCATATTATATATTTTTTATGTGGTTAAAGAGTCAAACTTCATTCCAGGTGAGAGGGGGTTAAACTTGTCGACCTACAACAAGTTTCTGCTTATACCTGATTTTCAGAAAATTCGACTTTCATTCGTTTCAACTCTTTTCTCGCCTAAAAAGATTGTGTGTATTTTGCCTTTATGTTCCTAAGCTGGGAAGGCCCCTGACATAAAGAGATTCCTTACCCCCTTAAATTAATCTAAAAATATAAAGCTAAAAGTAAGCAAATAATTCAAAGTTACGACTCATGTCGTATGACTGATTATAATAGGTAAATATTAAAATGCGTCACTATATTATAATCACTAATAGATTGTTAGATCGTCAGTTCAGGACCGTCTTCTCCTTCCCTACCAGTCTGTCGTAATGAGTGTTAATTTTATTGTCAAATTGTGTTTTAAGGTTATTGTTCATTTTTTAACTGTCTCTCTGATTGAAATAGCGCTCTGCGGAATCTTTTTCCTTCTTTTCTGTGGCTTGAAGAAGTTATCACGTTAATAAGTGCTTCTGGCTTCTATGGTCCACTCGTGGACACTACATTGCCTTATCTGTTTCAGAAGTTAATGCTGGCTTCGTATTGTGTTTCATTTCGTTCCATTTTTACAAATAATATGGGCCTCCAAAATTCTCACATGTCTGGAACGGATCTTGGTAGCCCGAATGGGTATATATATCCGCTAAAGTCGGCTTCCTCCGCTACTCCGACTGCTGAACCTCTCACTTATTATTGGCCGAAACTGACTGGATATCGGCGGTTCTTGGGGCAAATACTGGCCATGGAGGTCTTTGTCCTGTAAGTCCTGACCTGATAGAGAGTAACACCACACATAAACCCCCTTCCCAAAATGCCGGTACCCCAACTCTGTGTCCGAGCTCCACAGTCTTTAGAGTCTCTGGTAATCGGGGCAAGATGGCGCTCTGTAACAGGGGGAAGAAGTAGTCCCAATGGACCTCACCTGCCGACCTCCCCAAAAACAGAACCCATTCCAAGGCCAGTCTGTAGGGAGGAGGCCAGCCCCCCAGGCCCCCTCCAGGAGCCTAGGGCACAATCTCCACTTCTTTATTCCAGGAGACATCCTAGCATCTTCTGCTCCTCTCTCCTAATGTTCCATATGGACCAAGGTTGATGGACCAGAGAAGAAACTTCATTTTACTTTACACTTCATTTTACTTTACTTAAATTATTACGTTACTAATTCTTTTCATAATCTATGGAGGGAAAAGCGATATAAACAAAGAACATAATGCCGGGAATAAGAAATAAATTATAGGAGAGCAAGTCCTGTCAGAGCGAAGAAAATATTATTAAAAGGAGACATAGCAGATGGTTAGGTAATTAAACGTCTAAACCACCACCAAACAACAGATGTTTGTTCACAAGGCAGACACTCCATGAACAAAAGCGGTGGCTGGAAACCGATCACATATATTCTACCCGACTCATTATGAGAATAATGCATCACACGGTGATGTAGGAAGCACTTTATCTTTCTTAATTCAACCCCCAAACCTTCTGCTCCTTCTTATCTATATGGGCTTGGATTTATGGTTTTCTTTGCCATCTTTGCTTATCTAACAGTTCTTGCTGGTTATGATTTTGAGGGTGATAGATAAGTGGAACAGCCTCCCAGCAGAAGTAGTATAGGCTAGTACAGTGAATTTAAACATGCTTGGGATAGGCATACTGCTCCCGAATCTAAGAGGAGACCAACGACTGATTCCTGGTGGACTAAATGCCCACCAGGAAGCATCCCGACCATCACAGTCCGCCCATGAGTTGAAAAGCTTTCTTTACAATCACTGCATCTGCGTCCTTGGAACTGTCTATGAAAACGTAACATCATGTAACAAATAGTTCTTCTAAATAACCGATCCTTGTAATACAGAAAGAAACTGAAGTGGAAAAAAATGTACTGCGCTCAGTTTCCATTGAAATCTAAGAAATAAAGAGAGAGAGAACCAAGAGATAATAGAAAACAATTACATTGTAACTCTATTCCCTACACGTCAAGAGTGGAATGAATAGGCAGGAAGTCCATACAACGTACTTGGATGTTCTTCAAGAGTTTTCTCTTTCTTCTAGAGCAACCGTCTCAAGGCGTTTAATCGTTTGGGTGTTCGGGGTGAGCTTGATCTTGGTTCTTCAGCCTTGTACATCTCTAGAAAGACAAGGAATATAGGAATTATGTAGAGGGTTTATGAAGGCTACTTAGAGAAAGCATGGTGTGAGCCGGTAGGATAGACAGAAGTGAGGAAAAATGATAACTTTGAGCTTCCAGGACATGGAGGTCATAGAAGCTCATTGACTTAAGCTTGAAGGCCTGTAGTTAAAGCACATCAAGACTTTGTGAGACGTTTCAAGAGATCATAATCTAAAACTAGAAAGTCAGAGGCTTAGATGTAAGGTAAGGAGTTTTTCTTTACTGAGAGGGTGGTAGATAACTGGAACATCCTCCCAGCAGAAGTGGTAGAGGGTAATACAGTGAGGGAATTTACACATGCATGGGATAGACATACGGCTCCTGAATCTAAGAGGAGACCAACGACTGATTAAGGTTTGAGTCTTTACAGCAGGAAAATCGGGCAGACCAGACGGGGGCCGAATGGGGTCGATCTGCCGTCAGGTTCTATATTTCTTTACTTTTTCTTTAAGAAGCATTAATGGCGGTACGCTATTTACAGTTTCCAAGCAATAATTTAAATCAAACAACAAATAATATTTTTTATCGCTTTAATAAATTGTAACAACTCTCCTGTCTAGCTTTACACTAAGGGTCTTGGATGATACATTTTTTATAGAATTATTTTATCGTATGAATTATTGGAAAGTCTGTGTGTTTGTTTGTGCATAGAAGTAAAGATATACAACCCATTCGGAACTAAAAAAAAAAATCTGCAACTCATAAAAACATCAAACTAAAATAAAGCAGATTTACAATGTCACATGTCAATACAGTAATAGTAATGGGTCCCAGTGCTTAGGTACCCAAAGGGAGAAAACTTCTCCTTCCTACCACCAGGTGTCAGCAGTGCACCACCAATGCACGTAATAGACTTCGGAGACTTCTCTATCCCACCACTAATGGTCCTCAGCGCACCATTAATGCAGGTTATAGTGTAAGTAGTGAAAATTATTTTCCATGATTGCAAAACACACTGCAGCCGCGTTGACCCAAAGCCCCGAGAGTCTATTAGCTCTGCACCTTCCCTGCCAATGTGACTAAGGGTGGTCCAAGAAAAATTAGATACAGGCTTCACACTGCAGCAATCAATATAAAGTGTCTAATGTGCAGCCAAACTCTTAGTCCAGCTCCTATTTATCACATCATTCGCTACCTATAATAATCACAGGTTATACAATGCAATAAGGTATTGGGTTGCATTGCCAATGGCCCGAAATGCAGTTACGGGGGAGGCGGAAGATATCCATAGGTCACATCCAGATGAGGAGTCGTTATCAGACGTCTGATATGCATTGGTTCCCGTCTGCCTTCTCTAGAGTTCATAAGAGTTCGTAAGAAGGCGTTTATGAAAAATGTACTTTACAAGATCACGTCGGCCACTTAATGCGCCAAATCAACCATGTGCAGAACAACATTCTTATAAACTCCGAGAGAACACCGATCCCCTGGAGAAAAAAAACACACAAAATATTAAATATTTAACAGCTTTCTTTGCTGGAAACAACACCGTGATCAAAATGCTCTGAAGATCAACGTAATAAAATATCCCTAATAGGCAGACTATTTGAGCTGCTTATTTCCCTTTCCATGTAATGGCCAGAGCTTGGTTCGCATCTAAGTTGACCCAAGGCAAAAAAAAAAAAAATACTATGGTATTCATATCCTCTCAAACAAAGGTATTATTGGGTGAAGTATTTTTGTAACGCGTGGTTGGTAACGTTGGAGAAGCAACTAGTGGGGTCAGAAACAAGACAACCCCATAGATTTTGTCAAAAAGAGGACCAAGAGTCTGTGGTGTATTTATGGGTCACTGTTCTAGACCTGACCTAGGTCAGTATCTCAAGCCGCTCCCATCTATGTTACCGATGGACTTCCTCCGGAACGTCATGTCTTCCTTAGGTACATCATACCCCGGGGGGGGGGGGGGGGTCCGGCCGACTCTGCGGAGCTTGGTGCAATGTAAATGGGACGGTTTCAAGAGAGAACTTTGATCTTCCCCAGCTGTCTAAACCCCACCAGGGCCGTCAGTCGCGCAATAGAGTGAAAATGCCTTTAAAAAGTCTATATTTCACCCATTCGGCAAACAAAAATAGCCCCATGTGGGCCATTGCAAAATGAGTAAACCTTTGAATGACGTTTTTGGCTGATGGGCATAGGTGGGAACTCTCCAGGTTTCACCCGGAGACTCAGGTCGACACCTAAATCCTCAACTTCGTGGGAGCGGGGCCCTGACCCATTTCCCCTTACATGGGGGGATGGGGTGTCCTGCGTCCACTGACGTCCCTGGGAATTGCCCTGGCCACATCCCGCAAGGGGGGCTCTGGGTAGCTTGTATGCTTATGGGATAACCTACAGACTTGCATAAGACGTATCATAAAGCGTGACCTTAGTGTGGTAATGACATTTGAACACCATTGTTCCCTGTTAGTAAATATTCTATGCTTATCGAACCTCTAGCTTTTAGATTTTTGTTATCCAGGTTTTTTTAACTGTATTTGTTATTTATCGTAGACCCTCTGGACATTTCAAGCAGTGTTGGACTCCCCTCCCAGAAGGCTCTATCGACTTTTCCAGCTTGTCATACTTTAAGATTGGCAGATTTTGCCAATGGATCACATTTTGCTGCTTAAACATTTTATTTCAGATGAAGACATTATATACTGATCTCATTTTTTCAACCACAGGGGCAGAATCTTTCATGCCTGACTTGTTTATGTTTGGAGAGGCGCCATCATTTTAAGCTTCTAGATACCAAAGAGACTGCATCTGTCAGAAGGAGCACACTGACAGCCGATCACTTGCTCGCATGAGGTTCCTGTGTTCCTGCACAGTAGGGTATCATTCGTCCTAATTAATTATTTGAGCTACCTTTATTCCCAGCTTCCAACCTGCTCGCAGTCCGGCTTATAGAGTTTGGCACTTTTTTTGTTGCAGAACAGGACCAGCGACGTGTGTGTCCGTTAAAAGCATTGTGTTGGAAGGTTAGCGTGTGTATGTGTGCGGGGAAAAAGGGAAACTTGGCACACACGTAACAACAATACCCAGGACACACTTTCAGCCTTCAGGTCAGCAAACACATCTTTTAATGCTTGAGATATATCGGCTTTTCCCCTGGTGTGTTACTGCGCGGAAAATAAAAAATAAAAAACATAAAAACTGCAGATAAAAAAAAAAATAATAATAATGTACCTCTCCAGCTGTGACTTTTGCAGTTTATTACTGCCCTGGAGGCAACTGAAGTAACCCCCTCCTATAGTTTCCCTACAGTGTTAGTGTGCGCTGCTGTCCTACAATGGTCTGTAATGGATATGCATCGAGGGGATGTGGTGCATGTATACTCAGCTCCTTCCCGTCACCTCTGCTGCTTTCTCATCGAGGACCGCTGTCGAGGCAGAGGGAAGGTGGATGGATGAGAGAACCGAGAGAGATGCATTAATTCGAGAGATCGGTCATTAAGAAAATAAACCTTCTATGATATCCTCCTCCGGGGGAAAAGCCAAGCTTGTCTGCTCCGCCAGTTAACGCGCATACACTGCTGTACGCTGGTTCGAAATCTTTTTTTTTTTTTTTATTCATCGGGCTGCTTGGCTTGTTTAATCACATTTCTTCTCTGTCTGCTCGTGAGAACGAGGTGGGGAATGGAGCGAGAGAGAGAGAGAGAAAGATGAATTACGCTTCTATTGGCCGGAATATCTTTCTCTCCCCACCCACAGCAGTTCGACCTCACCTTAGTGTCTCCCCACGCACATCGAACCCTCCTTATCGCAATGAAGAAACCTACAGCCAGAGTTTCTATGGATTTTATTTATAAACAATTACCCCCAACAGTCGATCATTGAGTTGACGGCATCCAGGGGAAGGAGGGGGGGGTACTGTGTGGGTCTGCTTCTCTTGTTTGATGTAGGGAGGATTTAAAAAAAAACAGAAACTGGAGGTGACTAACCTACACCTCCCTGGTGGAAAGATGGATCTGAAGGAAACCCCCAGCGAGGATAGTTTGGGCAGCTTTCACCCTTCCAACATTCAGATCTTTGCCAACACATCCACACTTCACGGGATCCGCCACATCTTTGTCTATGGTCCCCTGACACTCCGCCGCTTCTTGTGGACGGTGGCATTTGTGGGTTCCCTGGGCCTCCTCCTTCTTGAGAGTTCCGAGAGAGTGGCCTTTTACTTTTCCTACCAACACGTCACCAAAGTAGACCAGGTGGTAGCCGACAGTCTGGTATTCCCAGCCGTCACCATCTGCAACATAAACTCTTATCGCTTCTCCAGGATCACCACCAACGACCTGTACCATGCCGGAGAGCTGTTGGAGCTTCTGGATGTCAACGGGCAAATTGTGGAACCTCACTTGGCCGACCCAGATGTCTTAGAAATTCTGCAGGAGAAGACCATGTTTAAGCACTTCAAACCCAAGACCTTCTGTATGGGGGAGTTCATAGAAAGGACTGGTCACGACTTGAAAGAAATGATGCTCTACTGTAAGTTCAAAGGCCACGAGTGCAACCACAGGGACTTCAAACCGGTAAGTACTATGGAGCATGAAAGATGTTCACCTCTAGAAACTGGTAGGGGTCAGCAGTTAAAATGAGTTCTATGTACCAAGGCAGTCCGGAGTATGTGCTGTGCCTGTAATCTTTGTGTGAGTTACATGAGAATCTTGAATCGGCTGTAGCAACATGTTGACGGGATTCTAGAGTGAAGCCGGTTCATTCCATTCTGTCATTTAACCAATGCTTTTCCTTCTCGTACCACTTTACGGATAGAATCCTGGTTCACACGGGTTCAGTCATTTCAAAGAAACTCCTGATAAACCAAGGCTAAGAGATGCAGCCAAAAGAGGGAGCGTTTCTTTCAGCCAAAGGGGCCACGAGATCGTCTCTTATCCACATAGCACGTGGATACGAGGCCTGCCAAAAATTTCTGGATACATTCAACTAGAATCTGGGTATCGTCCATCCTTTTTCTTATTTATAGAATGCCAAAAAATTCTCTTAACATCATTTTTATTGGCTCACTTGGAGAGAATCGCACAATTCCGTCGGTAGAGGAGCAACAGGTCTCAGTCTTGAGGGTTTAGAGCACACCATCGGTACAGTTTGACCATCGGTTTATTGATCGATTTCCTGCAGGTGATGACTTTGAGAATTGAGTGTTGAAGGGTGTTGCAAATGATGGTATCAGTGTTCTAGATTTATAAGGAACGATGTGCGTGCCACGGAGGTGTCCCCGGGATCAGAGAAATGATGTGGATTTTGGCATTTTTGAAGAACCTGCCCGGGATTGATACTTCCTGGATATGGGAATAATTAACCAAAACACATGATCTCAGACAGGAAGTAGCTGAAATCTTTCTTCCTGTTTAAAAATATAATGTTTTGTTTCCATGTCAAAGTTTGTATTGGCCTGTATTGTATTGGCAACGCTCCACCCTGAAACCACCTTGGTGCGTTGTTAGCCCACATTACTGGGGTATCATGGGACCTGTAGATGCCCAAGAGGTGGAATGGTATCTGTTAGCCACCTATGGTGAGCTGAAATTGTTCATAGGTACGATACGTGAAGGCTGGGAAAGATTTTCTATCAGAAACTTAAGAACAGGTTCCGAGGTCAAACAGGACATTACTCGACATATTTCATATACTCTAACTGCTGGCCGTAGCTAATGTATGGTTTGTACATAGTGTGCAGTGCAATTTATAACATATACTGTACATATCTGTTATATGTATATATATCACATATACATGAGCATTGCTATAGGGCGGGTTATATGGAGTAATAGGAGGAGTTATAGGGCGGGTTATATGGAGTAATAGGAGGGGTTATAGGGTGGGTTATATGGAGTATAGGAGGGGCTATGAGAGGTTATACGGAGTAATACGCAGGGTTAACGACGGCTTATACGTAGTAATAGGAGGGGTTTAATACGGCGGGTTATATGAGTAATTGGAGGATTATAGGGCGGTGGTTATATGTATTAATAGGAGGGGTTATAGGGTGGGTTATATGGAGTTATAGGAGGGGCTATAGAGAGGGTTATACGGAGTAATAGGAGGCATTATATGAAGGGTATATGGAATAATACAAAGGCTTATAAGGGAGGGATGAATACCTGATGAATTCATTTTGTAAATCAAATGTATGACATCATTGAATCAATAAAATGCAAATTGATCTTTTTTTCTCAAATCAAATACATTTATATGTGCCACGGGCCTGCTATTACTGGATCCTTCGCTTAATGGCCTTACATTCTAAGCACGGCTGATAAAAGAAAAACACAGGTTCACTGGGGACAAATGTTTAATTAGGAATTATTAGTATGTTTGGCCAACATTTTAGAGCTATTAGAAAATTCATATTCTGTACCGCTAAATAGCAGAATAAGACAAATGGGATTATTCATCTTAAAATACAGGGCTGCGGAATAATGGCTGTTATTACCGACTGCGATTGCTGCATTTATTCTTTTACCGTTCACATATATCCAAGGATGTTTCACCTAGAAATAAACAGAATACCGGGGCGGAAAACTCTGCCAGCAGTTTCATTTTATTTTTACCAAAAGCTGGTAAGAAGACTATGCGTCAGCATTAAAAAAAAATAAACATTTTAACGCAAGTAAATGCGTTTTTCAGTGTTTCAAGAAGATGTCAGGTAACATGAAAAGGCTAAGTAGTAGAAATGTGGTGGATTCATGCGCAATAATCTAAGTTGAGATGGTACAGACCAAATAATGTAGAAATTCTCATTATTGGAGCAAATTTGGGGTTCTTCAAGAAGAGCCCCTTCCACAGCAGAAGCTCATTGGAGTCAGTCACAATGTGAGTGATATCACAAAATCATATTTCTAAATCTGCCACATGTCTCTGAATACATTACCGTGGCAAGCTAAACAGTATTCAGAGAGTTAATACATTTTATGCTGACTAATCACTATATATTCTACATTACTGAAAGATTTCGGACTGAAAGTACAAACACAATGGGTTTTTATACAGTAGCCAATGTCCTGATCAATAATACAGCACTATGAATTTCGGGTTAATGTAGGTGACTCAGATCTCATTACACAACTGAGTCTATGCCGACGGTAAGAAAACCACTCCAGAGAGGTAATTCTTTCTAAAACCTCAAGAAATTTAATTAAGAATGCATTGGAGTAAAAGCTATTGGCAAAATACATAGGGATATTAAAACATAATCAAACAAACCAAGACAGTGTAAAGTGGGTTTACTCAAGAGCCACCTAAAATGGAAAAAAGATTGAAGTGCCCCAAAAGGTGCCATCTTCTGGAGGGCAAATACTTAACTTCCCAGCCTGTGTTATACAGAGTCTAAATGACATAATAAATATACTGTTTGCGAGGGCATGTGAGTGCTGGCAAGTTAGAGGAAAGGGCATGCAAAGTTCCTTTTAAAGTCACAGACTATAATTTTGCGAGATGCCTGATTTTTTTCACCAATGTTTTTAATAGCCAAATAATTGTTTTTTTTATTATTCCGCGATGGCCTTGAATTTCATCTTTTAGTCTCTGGAGCCAAGGCCTGGGATTGGGTCTACAGATAACTCTTGTAGTTAGTGCTGCCTGAACCTAGACATGTTCTCCTGTTCTCATGATTTGAGGGGCCGCACAAATGCTGCTTACCCTGGGCCCCTCCGATCCCGAGGGTAATCCTGTCCTGTACGCATAATTAGTAAGAGACTCCGTAAAAAGAATACATAGCTTTCTTCCCAATATGTTTAATACAGTTGATTTGTATAATTTTTATTCTATTTAGTGATATTTTGGTGAAGCAGTGGCCATGGCTAGAGGAGTGAACATACAGAGACTTCGTCATATAACTATTCGGAACTAAAGTGTCCACGGAACAGTGAATTTTGTCAGTCTTATACTCTTCAGGTGCAAGATTTTTATGCCAAGATCACCATACCTGGCTTGCATGCCACCATAGCTACAAAACCCTAACTCAACTACACATGGTGCCTTGAAGAGCAAGCTCAATATGGAAGCCAGA
Organism: Spea multiplicata; assembly: GCA_009364415.1. Taxonomy (NCBI): domain Eukaryota; kingdom Metazoa; phylum Chordata; class Amphibia; order Anura; family Pelobatidae; genus Spea; species Spea multiplicata. Next base: position 2,196,546 of record VKOC01000010.1, read on the forward strand.
GAACCCAAAGAAACCCTTCCAAGGTTCATCAAGCAAGCTTCTTCCTGAGGCCAAGAATATTAAGAGATACTAAAAACATAACCAGAAGATCTATCCTGATTTGGCCTTTCCAGCTTCTGTTTATTTTATTTTTCAGCTTGTATGTCGCTAAAAGTTATAGAATAAACCTTAAAAAGGGTCACTTCCCATGAGTATCTGTGTGTGTCGTTGGACGCATTTATAAACCAATCTCTGATGTCCCATTTCCGATGACCACTTGAAGAACAACTGCCATTGTTATAGGATGATATAATCCCATATAATCTAGGGCAGCATTCAGGAACGTCAACAAGTTACAGTCCATAAAAGAAGAAACTCAAAGCCTCAGATGGGATCCTCGTTAATTAGTAAACTGTGACAATTCCATTAGCGTGAAGGTTCGCTTTGTTTTTCAAGTATTACCTCCTTCTCAAAAAGAACCTTGTTGATTCCTCTCGATCGTTATTAGCGGTTAAAAAGACCCTATTGTAGACGTGGGCTGCTGGATCTTTGGACCGATGATTGAGACGTTTACTGAAATGCCATTTAAATGGTTGGCCGGAAATAATTTTATGAATAAATACGCCCCAATTCAAATCCTCGGGGTACCTCGCTCTCTCTGCATATTTCTTACTTCTCCTCAGCACAAACCTTGACTCAGACAGCGCTGCCACTTGCCAAGTTCGCAGCAGAATGTTCCCTGCTGGGACTATTAGTAACTCCTGAGTGGCTAATGACTCCTTGGTCTTCAAATTATCTTCCGAAGCATCGCCTCGTGTGAAATATTGAAACATTCTCGCTGTTACATTAAAATAAATGTTTCGTCGAGTGCCTGCCGTATATTTTTTTCCCCAGTGGGTTTACTTTTTCACCAGTAGGATTTCCACCCCCTTGTTGAGTTTGTGCAAAATACTTTACCTGGGTATTTTTGGCCTCTGGCTACCCGGAGCCTAACCTTGCGGGACACGGCCAGGACTACCCGCTGACTTTAGTCGGTGGTCCCAGCTGACGCCACTAGTGGCCCCACTGACGTCGGTGGGCATTTAAGTGCTGACGGCGCGGATCCCCCCCAAATGAGTGGGGAGTGGGGGGTGTCAGGACCCCAATCCCACGACCCGCAGGATACGGGTGACGACCCGGAGAAGTGGGAAGGTTCCCAGGTATGATAAAGGGTTAAAGCTAAAATCAGCCCTGCAAGAACGACTCCACGGGACCAGAGAGACCACGTTTTTACTCATTTCATAGCCATGAATAATAATACTAGACCCAGGACAAGCTAGATTGTTTTTTTTCCCTCCGCATTGCAAACTTGACTTTCATTAAAAGTAAACCGATAGAAATTGTTTTATCTCAAAATGAACGGCTGCCAGTCAGAGCCCGCAAGGGAAGCCCCGGAAAACTAAGGTAATTAACTTAATTGCCTCAAAACCATCCAGAACCATTCAGCTATGGCCCGGACTGGGAAATTATGCACCGTTCTCCAATTCATGTCTAGTTAAAAGGGATTTAGTCAACAGAATCACAGGACAACTGCTGCCTGCTTTTAGTCGGGTGGGTATTTCATAGCCATGGTGCGCCCGACTCTCCGGCTCTTTAATAGCGGTTTCAGAGCATACGCTTTATTATCGTATTATAGTAAAAAGACAAAAAAGAGTCGCATTTTCTGCTTCAAAACAATGATACTTTTCACGTAGTACAATCTTCTTACCGGTGATACATCTGCCACGGGCTATTTGGCATATTTAGTATTAGCTCTTATTTAACCCCCACCATAACCCAGCGGATATAAGCCAATAATCTAATTAAAAATAAAACCTTAGTGAATTCCATTACATAATATAGATTACAGGCTCCATGAAAAAGAAAATATTCTTCTAGTTCAGCATAACCTCTAGTGCTGTATACAGTAATAACCCCCAGCGCTGTATACAGTAATAACCCCCAGCGCTGTATACAGTAATATAACCCCCAGCGCTGTATACAGTAATATAACCCCAGCGCTGTATACAGTAATATAACCCCCCAGCTCTGT